>ML778298.1:971973-986624 GCA_009831015.1 Picea engelmannii | reverse complement strand
AGATTGGTAACAATGCTTTTCGTTTAGATTTGCCTCCTTATATGCAGATGTATGCAGTTGTTAATGTTGAGAATTTGAAATTGTATGAGCCTCCGTTGATTGATGATCAAGGAGAGCATGTTCATATTCCTTCTATAGATGATATTTCCCCAGAATATCTTACAGAACTGCATGAAGACACCATCCTTGACAGGAGAATACGAACTTCAAAACGAGGAAATGTGGAGTATCTTCGAGTTGGTCTCAAAGGTACCAATCCAAGAAAAGCCAAGTGGATTGAGGTTGGAAGGGTGAGGGAACTATACCCTCATCTTCACATAGACTGAATATAGTCTTTTGGAGGTCCAAAATCTTTCCAATGGGGAGGTGTGATCAGGGGATCAAATTTTGCTCAAAAATTCAAAGTGCTCGGAATCGCTTCAAACTAGACTAGAGAGTATACCTCATTTTTGCGAACCCAACACAACTCGTTTCGTCTCAAATGGACGTCAGGAGCGAGCGATATCACAATTTGTTCGGAATGTCAAACAGGCAAAAAAAAGGACGCTGACTGTACAGTCCGTACAGGCTGACGTGGCAGAGACTATACAGGATGACGTGGTAGGGCCATACGACCGTACGCTGATGTGGCATGTGGTGATGTGGTAGTTGTTGATTGGAAGATGTGGTCGATTGGTGTTTCGACACATGTCAGCATGTGGTTGGTGGTTTGGTGCCACGTGGCCCAGTCATGGGTTGCCACGTGGCACCGTTATATTGGTTGTTTGATCAAAATATATTGGAGTCCATGGGGTTCGACCCCCGGACCTCCCCACCATATAGAGCCTTCACAAATTCCACCCGACCAACGGACCACCATTTACGCCTTGTTATATATATTCCTTGATATATATTTTAAGTTTACTCTATGTTGCATTTGGCGGGGGATCGGGTCGGGGCTTAGCCCCGACCCATGGTCGTGTTGTTATTACATCTGGCCACTATACATGTGAATGTGCGTGAATATAATGGAGCCCAGTCACATTACATTTTAAACCATATGACTATTATGTAAGGGCAGGGTTTTTTACATTGTGGTTCCAACGGTTGGCACGGTTTTGAATGCGCCCGATACTTGGCGCTTGACCATTGGCTCTTTAAGCATTAGCCTTTTTTTCTTATAGAGCGCGATCATATCATGATCCTCATATGCCCAGGTGCTAGGCGGTTAGGGGCTGGCGCGCCCATAACCATCCTACAGTTCGTACCGTTGGCGCGGTTGCACCCAGTGCTGGGTTTTCACACTTTAAATTGCACGTGTGCAAGGTTCATGACACAAGGGTGTGTTTTGTAGATGCAGAGACAACAAGCTTGAAGGGGGGACTTCCAGGAGGCCTAACTTCTTCGGTGTTTGACCGATTGAGGTGCCAAAAAAGCCCAGCTAGGGGTTTTTGGATGCTCTGAAGCCATTGGAGCAGTCTGTTGATCAGTTTGAGCATTGTAAGGAATGTTTTTGAGCACTTTGAACAATTAATAATAATGATCCATTCGAAGCTGGACCAGGAGATGTAGCCCAAGAGAGGGGTGAATTCCTTTATCAATTGTTGTGTTTATGTGCTTATGTTCATTTATTATGCTGTTGTTTATTTGTATCTTGCATGAGTAATCCTTTAATTAATGTGTCACAAAGTTGATCTATTTGCTTTTAACACATAAAATTTACTTGCAAATAATTTCAAGATTTCAAGTCTTCTTCATTTTTAGATCAAATAATTAACTAATGTTAAATAATAATATATACATAATCTCTAATATAATTATATGTATAAATGTATTTGAGTAGACGAGAAAAACAATAAAAATACTGCTTATGAACATAATTTTCAAGTTGCAAGTTTTACTGGAAACTTACAAAATCAATGTAAAAATAATTGTTTTACAGAAGCAGATAAAGAAGGCACATTTGATTATTTTTTATTTTCTAATTATAAATCTAACAAAACTTGAATTTACCAAGTTATGAAACACATATGTGCAGATAGTCAAAGCTAATCTAAACTTTTTGGTTTCACTAAAACATAAAATGAAATAAATTAGAAACAAAGAAGCTAAACTGATACTAGTTCATTAAATGTGTCCATGCCTCTATATGAATCAAGAACATCCAGCTGCCACGCCTACAAGATAAATCTGCAATAGACTTATACTGAAACTTTTCTAAATAAATTCACAGAATGTATTGGGAGCCAGGATTTATGAACGAAAAAAGGAACACATATTGATTATGTGATCTTATGATCGCAAATGATTACATTCAGAGAAATATATGTGTAATACATTCATCTCATGGTTCAACTAAACATCAAAGAGAAATCATGATATTCAAATTGAAAAGATGATCACAGTGTCAATATCTAGAACAATAAATCATGAATGATATTTATAACATGAATATCCTGAAACATAACATATCAATGAGTCTAAATCTACACAACATATTAATATATCAATATTAAATAAAACAAAACATTAATGAAACACCATTCACAAAGGACTAAAGCCAAAATATTGTACACTGTTCCATTAAGTCTTGTAAGTCGTTCATCCATCTTTGGTTCCAGGCCAAGATGCCTTTCATTTACAAAATCCAGAGTATTTAAAGAGTCCTTTTGAAATCTCATCTTCCTATATTTTAGGATAGGATCAGATCCTATGAGATCAAAATATTACAAATATGGAGGTCCTACAACCACTCATGATGAAATTGTATCTTCAGAAATTAATAAAAGCTTTTTCTTATTTACAAAATAAACAACAAAAAAGATACTAATCATCTAAATCGAGCATGTTCTACCTCATAAAATCGACATCAAGATATACCATGTCCTAAAAAATGAAATAGGAACGATTTAGATAATTTATTAACAACGAAGTACTAAATATCATATAAAAATGACTTGGCTACAGAATTGAGAGATTTTGTAGCTAGTCTTGTATTGGCAAAAGAAATCTAAATTTAACCGATTTGATTCAAAAAGTAATATGACTGTGATAAGAGGGAAAAAATCATTTTACCATTTAAACCAATGACTAAACATGGATCAAGATAGCTCGGAATTGATTATGGCATTAACACTATCTACATTTTTAATCACAATATTGTTTGTCTTCTTAAAACGTTTAGCTTGTCTCTCTTCGTTTTCTCCGAGGTCCTGATTTTATTTAGTCAATAATTCATTGTGAGTTGTGAGTGCTTTAATTCGTTCTTGGAGAATGGGGATATCAACATAGTACTGTTCAATCCAATGCAGGCATGCCTCACAATGCACAGAAGGAGTGATCCATCGATGGAGAGTATAGTTGGGTGTGGGTATATCAATACTACCTGTTGCGGGCCCCTGACCAAGATTAATACCAGTAAACCCATATTTACCCTCGAGACACGGTGGGAGGTTATTAACAAAGTCATACAGTTGATAAGGATTGTGTTTTTGACAATCTAGATCTTCTTTTTCCAGGAAATTTTCAATTTCGGGATCTGAAACCTCATTGATCTCGATCGGGTTGATCAAGGTCAAATGCAGTTTAGATCGATTCCTTAAATTTCTTGAGATGAGCTGACCAACCCTTTTATTTTGGAACCCTAACGCTGCATGCTTTTGTTTCGATTGTTTGTGAGATTTTTCGCTATCAGATTTTACTGTGGCTTTAAGGCCAACAATGAATTCATGCACAGGGGTTTCATTCAAATTGGAACCAACATCCTATTTCCCATGTAAAAAATGACTAGGTATTGCCTCATCACGAGGGTTTTTCTTCAAAGGTTTTGGCTTGATACTTGAAAAATCAAACTTTTTTCTTATCAGTGGCTCACCCGAAGTAGGGGTTTCTTTATAAGTGGCTATAGAAAAGACATTTCAGGTTAAGAACCCATCCCAATCATCACCTAGGGTTTTTAAATGGTGAACTAACAACATTTTAATTAATCTATGGTGAAAGAGACTAGATTCGAGGCTCTATTTGTTATACCTTTTAGACATCTTGTATAGGCTTCTGAGAAAATAGAAAGGTACATTCAAATGAAAACCTATAAAGTTCATAAGAAAATGTATATGGTAGAGAAAAAATATACCATAATGACCCTCATAGGTCACAAACTGTTTAAGATCTGACTAGGGAGACCATGCCATCTAACCTTAAGAAAAAAAATAGGAATACCTTTTTCATAACAATCGATCTTTCTGGAGGTCATGAAGAGGATCCAGGGCACTTATTCTATTTTTGAGTTCTTGAACCACTTTTGACTAGTGGATGGAAGCCCGATGGCTTCTCTCATGAACTCCTCAGTCACCTCCAACTGAATATCTCCAAATTTTTCCCTATACCCATCAAATGTTTGTGTGAATTCCTTGTCCACATGAAGGTTATACCCTTCGAACCTCTTGATGAAAGTATCCCAGCCCTGGCCTTCCAAATACTTGACTGCATCATCATGAGACAAGGATTCTTGAGAGCCATTCGGCTCTATTCGAACAACAAGAGACATTAAAACTATGACTGGACTGCAACGGGGGAAACTCAATATAGCTTTGGGTTTCGATGGAAGGGGTAGGAGAAACAAATCCGAGCGAATAAAATTGAAAGAAACCAAGAAAAACCCCTCCGCAATCATGGTATAAACATCAAGGTTTCAGTCATGAAGTTTGAGTGCTCTTGGTAATGAAAACCTCACGTACAGGGCATGACAAAAATCCCCGACTCGTAATGAAAATCTTATCAATTCACTCTGCCAGCAAAAAGGATTATGCATAGGGTACAATACTTGTGCATTATGACTAGCGCGACTATAGTTGATTTGCAAAGGGTTTTAAATATACAAACATGTTTATAATTCAAATGCAAATCAACTAGGTGTATAGAAATCACATCAAAATTCAAAACACTCCAAAGGTGAGTCATTCAAGCATTAGATACAGAGTGGGTATAAGCACAATGACCCTTTAAAAAAAATCCTTGAATACGAATATAATATGAAACTAAGTTTTCATGTTTGATTCATGCTTTCAGTCATGAATCAAACATGAAACGAAAATGAAGACGCAAATTTTAAATAAATAATGAATATCTTTTGTAGTCCACTATTCATCTCCAAATGATAATATTTTCAAGATGAGGTGAAGGCAGCTACATAAAGTGTTGTTTGTCATTCAAATAGTAAAATTGTGTATGGCTGCCAATAGTGGCGACTTATTGGGCGAAGCAATTATCTCTGCATCACTAGAGAATTCATGTTAGGAAAGATGAGAATGTTTGAAAATTAAAGAACAATCATTAGTAAGTCAAGTATAAAAATCAAACTTGAAAACATCACATAGTCTAGTGTCAAATGTCTTTCTGTCCAAATGCAATCTTGTGACAAGTTTTAATTACGAGAGAGACGATATTTAAGTCAATGACTCTGATACTGTTGACAGGGCTACTGTTTCCAGTAGGTTTCCATAGCCTTAGTAGGGATCTCAATTAACCCACTCTGGTGCCTATATTCTGTCCAAGAATTATCAATTCAAGATGAAGGACATTTCACAATTAGTATCAAAATTTATACTTGATAATTTTCTTGAACCCAACATTGCTTCGCTGCCAGTGGGCCTGTTCAGTACCCCGATGAAGTTGTCTTGGAATCATGCATGAATTTACCCATTGCATGCATACTTGTTCAGTATCTTGGTGGGTTTACAGACACTTCCCGCAACTCTCTGGAAGTTATTTTCAATTTGACATTAATTTTATGTTCTTCAGGAGAGAGGGGTGACGCTGAAAATTTCATATTCTGAAACACTTGATATTTTCCAACTTTAATTTTTTGCTTGATGACCTTCATCATGATCTGAATATAGTTTTATGATAAGAATAAATTTTTGAGGACAAGAAGACATACCGATTTATTTTCTTTAAAAACAGGGACAATGGAAATAGATTTAATGATGATCATATCTTCTCATGTTTATAAAGTGAAACCAGGAAGGCTATTTTGAACATAAAGTTTCCTTAGCTAGTTTGTGTTTCAACAATTTACAACACTGATACTTTGGGATGACTTTGACTGTTGATTTATAATGAGGAATTATTGTTTCCTTTCATGAACTAAATGGTGGCACAGACATAAATTTATTTAGAAAGCAGTGAAACACAAGAAAAATGAAAAGAACCAAAATAAAAAACAAAAAGAAAATTTAAGAAAGAAAAATATGTACAGAGGTGAATCTGGAGTCATCAGGAAAAATACCTCTTGAGAGCTTGGCCATTCACTGGAAAAGTGTCTGGTCATCCCTCCAAATCATGTAGATGAAAAGATCTAGGACCTAGTTTTTCAGAGATTATGAATGGTCCCAACCACAGATTTTGGAACTTGGTGTGTTCCCCTTTTCCCTCGTGGGGTTTATCACATTTGAGAACCAAGTCTCCTACCTCGAAATTCCTATCTGAAGAAGAGTTTGAGTCAAACCAATTTTTAACAATATGTTAATGCTGATTCAACTTCTTCTTCACTTGCGTTCTTACTTCCTCTAGCTTTAATAAAGCATTGATTCAATTTTCGAGAGGAGGACAAATCCCTTCTTGAACTTTCTGTGATAATTGCAGAGATGGGAGTAAAACATGAGGAGGCAAGATTGATTCTCTCATGTAAACAAGAAAGAAAGGAGAATTACCAATAGAGGTTTTGGGTGTCACTCTATCATCCCATAATGCATTAAATAGTGTGTTGTGCCAGTTCTTATGGTTTTTAGAAACTGTCCTCTTGATGATCTTGATTAAAAAAAAATTTGTTGATTCTACTAGACCATTTCCTTGGGGGTAGTAGCTGGCAAAATATTTTAATTTGATCCCTTTTTCTAAATCAAACACGTTCATATCCAGGGATGATAAATAATATGTGTTATCAAAGGCTAAACATTCAGGAATGATGAATCTAGTAATGATATTCGAATTAAGGAAAGATACTACCTGATTCCTGTTTACCACTTTCAAAGGTGTAGCCTCGGACCATCTAGAAAAATAATCCATTGTTGTAATAATACACTTGTGCTACTATGAAGAAAAATGATTTATTGGGCCTACGATGTCAAGAACCCACTGCTAAAAAGGTGAATTTATAGTAACGGGTTGTAAAGGGAATGCTACCTTTTTCACCCGTCCAACAACCTTTGGGCAGATTATACATTTGCGACATAGGGTGTGGGAATATTTAAACAACGTGGGCCAATAGTACCCAACTCTTAATACTTTTTGGGCAGTGGTATCTCCACCGAGTGTCCACTAGCTTCACCTGCATGAAGTTCAGATAGCACTTTCCCTGCTTCATCTTTTTCCAAACAATGCATAAGAACACCATCAAAATTATTTCGAATCAATACATCTTTTATGAATTGGAAAGATGCATAATTTAACCTAAGTTCTCTTCTATTTATAGGATCAAGATGGGAAGGAGCAGATCCATGTGTCAAAAAAAAATTAATATCATCATACCAAGAATTATCAACAACTTGTGTACAATTGATTTGTTTTTCGTTGTGTTGATTTTCAGTCGAGATGTCAATTTGATTTTCTTGTTCGTCAACTGAATCGACCACCAGTTTACATAGGCCTTGACCTCTAACAATTTTTGTAGGAGTTATTTCAAGGTCATCCTCTTGTAATAATGTCATCCATTTTTCCCGTTTTTCACCTAGTTCCTTTTGTACTAACAAGTTTCTCATGGTTGGGTAAGGAACAATGACTTTAGTTCTGGATTTCAATAGATATGACTGGAAGTGTTTTACTGCTTTAAAAACAACATATGTTTGCTGATATACAGTTGGGTAATTTAGTTCAACCTCTTTGAAAGATGATCTCATGAAGGCAATGAGTATTTCATTGCTTTCAAAAATTTTCTATGTTAACATAGTGACATAAAATCGGTTGGAGGCAAAGGTGTAAAGAGTGAAATCCAAAGAGAAATCAAGACTCATCAAGGAAGGAGATTCTATTATTGTTTTTTTAATAGAATCAAAATCTTGACTTTCTCGGGGTCCCCAGCGATACTGAATGTCCTTTTTAATTAAATTTTGTAAGGGTCTTACCATTTTTGAGAAACTTGGGACAAATCTTTTGATGAAATTAATCTGGCCTAAAAAGGATTGCATGGATTTTTTGGAGGAAGGAGGGGGGGAGTTTGGCAATGGCTTGGGTTCTTTTGGGATCGATGATCATTCTGTAATTGGATACTATGAACCTGATTAGTTTTCCTTATTCTACCACAAAGACTGATTTCTTAGGGTTGAGAGATATGCCGTACTGCCGACATCGTTCTAGGACAACCCTAAGGTGAGACAAGTGATCTTTCTTGTTTTTGGAATAAACAATAACGTCATCAAGATAGGCCACTACTGAATTATTTATGAGGCCAAGGAAAGCAATGTCCATTTCTCTCTGGAAAGTGGCCCCGACGTTTATAAGCCCAAAAGGCATCTTCCTATAGGCATAAGTCCCCCATGGGGTATGAAAAGTGGTCTTGAGATGATCTGTGGGTGACATGAGTACCTGGTTATATCCTGAAAAACCATCTAGAAGAGATAGTATTTCTGAACTAGATACCTATTGAAGGATTTGTTCCATTGAAGGAATGGGATAGTTGTCTTTATCAGACACTCAGTTCAAGTTACGAAATTCAACACAGAGTCAAATTTCACCTCTTTCTTCCTTACAAGAAATAGATTAGACACCCATTGTGTGTGTCTCACCGGGAAAATTATCTTTGCATTTAGTAGTTTATTCAGTTCTTTCTTGACCGTGGGTTCTAATTTGGGGTGCATCTTTCTTAATTTATGCTGGAATGGTTGAGCTTGTGGTTTCATGGGAATGACATGTTGTATTATATTAGGATCAAATGTTTTCAGGTCATCGTATGTCCAAGCAAAAATGTCTTTGAATTCTTTAAATAATTTTATGAAGGCAGATCGTTCTTGCTCAGAGCATACCGTTCCCAAATTGATGTTTTGACGATTATCTCTAGTCCCTAAATTCATCGTTCCCTAAGTCAAGGAAGAACTATTCGTTTTACAATTAACTGACCCTCTAAATTTATCATGCAAGTCATAAAAATTTTCTAGTCTTACAATAGATTTGGGGATAGAATTCACCATATCGGACGTTGATTCTGGAGATATAGGATCTGATGTTATGGTGAAGTTGCACAGGTTTTCATCTTGAGTGCCTTCATCGATAACCACATCTTGGAAGGTGTCTTCCATATGCAAGAAGTTGATGATTTGTTGATCATCATCAAACACTCTCCAATTGGTAATGTTATCCGGGATCGACGGCCTGAACAACAATTCAATCAAGAATGCATTATGAGAAAGACCTTCTACAGGCAATAGTTTAGAAGCGACATTAGCCAATAAATCAACCTCCGAGTTACTTAGTCTAGGAATGGAATTTATGTTAAATGCTGAAAATGTTTGCATTAAACTCCATAACCCAGTTTGTTAGATTTTCAAATGTGGTGACAAGCAATATATGGAGTTCCTTACCTTTTTTACCATGATTTCTAAATCACTGAATACCATTAAATTTATTATGTCCATATCCACAGCTTTCCTGAGTCCTTGCAAAAGCGCTTCGTATTCGACGGTGTTATTGGTGTACTTGAACTATAATCAAGAGGCAATGAAAGTCCTATTACCTGAGGGATCGATGAGTACACATCCTGCACCGACTCCTTCTTTGGATTTGGATCCGTCAAAGTAAAATGACCATATTTGAGCTTCATCAATAGTGTTTGACACACTTAGCGAAGCTGATGATCGAGTATAGGTCATAAGTTCTGATTGTTGCCAAGAATCAGTAAAAGGCGAAATTTCAGTCATGAAGTTACTAAAGAAGGTGTTCATTCCCTGCATTTCAAATGAATTAGCAGATGCAATACATGGTTCGTTTGAATCATTTAGATCTGTCATGGTATACTTGAGATAATGTTCACGATTTATCCTGATTTTATTGGGGTGTCCATTTTCCGGCAACCACAGATGAGACCATTCCATGGAAAAATAACCATGCAGCTGTTCAGACCAGTCCCTGCTTAAAAAAAAAACCATATAGTTCATGGATGTCAACAACAATAATGTCAATAATTTGGTGAACCTTAGGATTAGAATATAACCTAACCAAGACATTCTTAAGTTCACCAATTACCTTGACGTTTGTCCGATCAAGTTGAATGATTTTGACATCAGAAGGTTGAACTTCTACATTAATTTTTTGACACACAGATAAAGGCATTACATTTGATGATGCGACAAAATAAACCATGAAGTTATGTACATTTCTATTAAAAAATTCAAAAGTTAACAAAAAAGGCAGGACATTTTTATGAGCATTAACAACAGAATTCTACTGATTTTTGTCGTTGTCCCTAAAATAGTTTTATCTACATTTGATACAATTTTTTCAGCTAAATCCCTTTTATCCGGAATATTGGGCAACAATACGCGTGCATGGATTTTTTGGAGGAAGGAGGGGGGGATTCTGGCAATGGCTTGGGTTCTTTTGGGATCGATGATCATTCTGTAATTGGATACTATGAACCTGATTAGTTTTCCTTATTCTACCACAAAGACTGATTTATTAGGGTTGAGAGATATGTCGTACTGCCGACATCGTTCTAGGACAACCCTAAGGTGAGACAAGTGATCTTTCTTGTTTTTGGAATAAACAATAACGTCATCAAGATAGGCCACTACTGAATTATTTATGAGGCCAAGGAAAGCAATGTCCATTTCTCTCTGGAAAGTGGCCCCGACGTTTATAAGCCCAAAAGGCATCTTCCTATAGGCATAAGTCCCCCATGGGGTATGAAAAGTGGTCTTGAGATGATCTGTGGGTGACATGAGTACCTGGTTATATCCTGAAAAACCATCTAGAAGAGATAGTATTTCTGAACTAGATACCTATTGAAGGATTTGTTCCATTGAAGGAATGGGATAGTTGTCTTTATCAGACACTCAGTTCAAGTTACGAAATTCAACACAGAGTCAAATTTCACCTCTTTCTTCCTTACAAGAAATAGATTAGACACCCATTGTGTGTGTCTCACCGGGAAAATTATCTTTGCATTTAGTAGTTTATTCAGTTCTTTCTTGACCGTGGGTTCTAATTTGGGGTGCATCTTTCTTAATTTATGCTGGAATGGTTGAGCTTGTACATAAAGGTCGCCAACGGTGATGACCAAAGTAGCGAAGTGGCAAGGGCTGAAAATAAAGGTGTTTGTACAATGACTAATAAATAATTTTGGGAAAGATGTACAAAATACAGAAACGGGTGCCCCAGTGTAAAATGAGTGCCCCTGGTAGGGCAGAAATGTTGGTAAAAGACTGAGGAAGGGTGGGGGCCCCATTGGCGAGTTTTTGTATGAGGTAGGTGAAATGAAGATCGGTTCGCGGATGGGCAAACTGATAGTGGGTGAGATGGATGGTTCATGATCCTGCGGGCGTGCAGGTAAAATGAACTGTGGCATAAAGCGATGATCTGGGAGTCCGTATGGGAAGCTAGCAAACATGAGGAGAAGAAGTATGTGGTTGATCTGCAACATGATGAACGACTATTGGGACTCCCATCCCTAAAGGGTGATGAAGAACAGCATGAGTGTCAAAAGTGTCAATGGGTGCTATGAAACGGGACAACTCATGTAGGTGAGAATGCTACCGGGTGACAGTACTCCAAAACTGCAAATGGAGGTGGGAATATTGTCGAGCCGGGAATGGGTATCCTAAAGGCCAATCTTAGAAGGTGTGACTGGAATGTAAATGCAATACAGTGGGAGAGACTATATGCCAGTGCTGAGTATATACCTGAAGGAGTGAAGTGGAGAGATGCTGATCAAGTACCTACACATAGAACAACCGAATACCCAAAGTGAACAATATCTGAAGAGGATAACAAATATGAACATGTATTAGATAAATGTGACAATGCGCATGCGTACCTGGCCATGATATGAAAAAAAGGGCGCCCCGGGGGCCCGGGATGAAAAGTGGCCTAGGGACAGCCATGATGTAGGTGGCGGGATGCTGATCCCGTGGCTGAAGACGGTTTGAAAAATGGACGTTGTGGGCTCCCAGAATGATGAGTGGAAGTTTGGCAAAAAACCCTATATAAGGCTGTAGGGCCCACATTGCCACCTAATTTGTACCTGCTGCTACAGTGATTCCAGAGCAGATTCAGAGGAGTTTGAGTGATTCGGAGAGCACGAGGCATCCATTTCCCGGCGTGCGAGTTTCAGGTTAGTGGTCTGAACATCTTGCATAGTTATAGGTTTCAAATTTTGGGGGCAGGGTAGGTACGGGGGTCGTAGGTTAGTTTTAGGGGGTTGTTGGGTAGAGGGTGGGCCCACATGCACGGGTGACTCAGTGAAAGGCGCACATGAGTGCGCGCCTATTCACTGAATACGCGCGCATGTGTGCGTGCCTCTAGGGCGAACGGGCGCGCTTGAGAGCGCGCCTGTGGGTATGATAGGCGCGCGCTAGAGCGCGCCTGTGTTGTGAACAGGCGCGCTCATGAGCGCGCCTGTATTGTGAACAGGCACGCTCATGAGCGCGCCTGTATTGTGAACAGGCGCGCTCTTGAGCGCGCCTGTGGGAAAAAACAGGTGCGCGCTCATGCGCGCCTGTATAGCGAACAGGTGCGCATGTACGCGCGCCTATGGGTGGTAAAACCACGCCTTGGAGGCGAGGTTTCTGGGTGTAAAACTTAGCTTATTTGGATGTTTTTAGATGAGTGCCAAAGCTAATACAGGTCTCTAGGTTGTGTGCAGGCATCTAGCAGAGAGTATGGACGTGAGGTGGCGCGAGCGAGACTGGGAGCCGCTGCGGGAGGAGGTGGCCGAGGCGAGGCCGGCAGTGCGAGCGACTTTGGCAGCCAGTGGGCTGCTAAAGTTTTTTGAGTGCCCACTGATACGGGCCCAGGAGTATTTGCTCCAATTTCTCATTGAGATGTGGAGCCCTCGGTAGCACTGATTCCTCGTGCGAGGAGAGCGAGTTGCCTTTACGGCGGAGGAGGACGTCTATTTTCTGACTGGGCTCCCTTTTCGGGGAACACCGTTGCCGGCAGCACCTGTGCTGCCGAGAGACACTGATCTACCGGAGGTCGCCAGGCGATTCTGCTCAGGTGCTCACTATATGACTGGGTCGGTTGTGCGTATTAACGCACTAGATGTTCTGCTACATCATTGCGTAGCAGCGATGATAGTGTCGGTTTACGGGTCTACAGCACCCCACCGGATTAGTGGTGGGGAGTTGATGTTGATGGAGAGAGTGGTGGTGGGCCATGAGCGGTTTGCCTGGGGGTTGGCTCTCCATGCGCGGATGATCGTGTAGCTGGACCGTTGTCGGTCGGCAGGTCAGGGGGAGTTTGCATTTGGCTCCATCCTGGTGGCCTTTTTCCTGGAGAGGGTGCTGGCGTTGCGGCCGAGGGTGGTGCTGGAGGTACCAACTGTATGACACCCGCGTCTGAGGTGGTGGTCCGATATTTTGGTTCGCCACGGTGGTGGCGAAGGGGGTCACTATTTCTCGGAGGAGGCCACGCAGATATGGCGGCAGACGCCGCAGTTCATACTCCAGTTTCCCTATGCGGGGGTGGAATTCTGGTGGGACCCCGATATGGTACTGCCTCCTGGGGAGGCGTTCGATGATAGAGGTATGTGATGTGTTTATGTTTTGGTGATTTATATTATGATGTTGATATTCTAGTGCATATGTTTTGATGTGTAGACACTGATATCTTTGTTTGTTGCTTGTTTGGTGCTTGTGCAGATGTGGCACCTCGCGGGCGTGAGGTGGATGTGTTCCAGGCACCAGTGCCGCGAGAGCAGGAGAGACCGCCGCGGGGTGCGAGGCATCCGAGGGATGCGGCTGCTGGGGGACCAGCCGGGCCCGAGAGACCAGCGCAGAGGCACCACTGGGATGACCCTGGTGCGGGGCCATCGCATGCTCCTCCGGCGGCAGCCGGAGCGGATGAGGATCTAGTCCGTCATTTTGAGATGGTCTTTCGGGACGTGCCTGAGGGCATGTGGACCCAGATCCAGGACGAGGAGTTCCTGGAGAAGTGCATTGGATTGCCGCCACCATGGCGGTCAATCCTGCGGCGAGCGGCTGTGCTCGCGGCGATGACGAGTGGACACCTGCCGCCTGGGCAGGGTGGTCCTGCAGATGTTCCACCACCACCGCCTGGGGCAGGTCGGGGTGGGCCACCACCGCCTCCTGAGGGAGGGGCAGCAGGGGATGCCCTAGAGGCCCCCTGATTGTATGATGTGTTATGTATACCATTTTTTATTAGGCTGGTGAGCCGAGTTTTGTACCGTGATGTGGCACGAGCCTGCGGGCCGATGTACTTTTGATGTATGTAAACATTTTAGATGGCCTTAAAGGCCCATGTATATATATGAGTAGACATGTTTATTGAGATCCAAATGTGGTTTACATATGTTGTTTTGTCTTTTGATGATGATGATGATGATGATGTCTATGTTTCTTATATGCTGTGACAGGATGTTATGAGATGGTTATGTATGTGTAGCTTGATGTGATATATGCCAGTCTAGCACCATGTTAGCTATGTTATCTGTTATTTGATTCAAT
>ML778298.1:887783-915571 GCA_009831015.1 Picea engelmannii | reverse complement strand
AGGGATTTTAGGGATTTTTCCCTGATTGTGTAAACTGTTTACTATTATTCACAAGGATGTTTTACCTTGTGAGAAACCTATTTAAACTTATGATTTTGTAATAATCGATCATCCTCAGTTTGGGAGAACAAGGATATGTAATGATTATTCAAACTGGAGTAGAATTGATGCGTTGTTATACCTTTCGCTTTTCAATATATCGACACTTTGTTCCAAGTTTTGTATATCATTTTGTGTCTGGTTTAGTATTACTTTGCTATCTAAATAAAATTCAAGTGATATAATCTCTTATTATTAAACATATCTTGTTGCTTTCAAAAAGATAAATAACGTAACAGTTGTAGATTCATTTTATGAATGATAGCTTTGTCTTCTTCGTAGATTGAATTGATATATAAGTTTGCTGCATAATAGGTTTCCCTTATTGCAGAGATTTATCATCTTAAAACTGTTATGATTTCTTTTATGTCTTGTTTGTCCTGTAACATACTTCAAGAAGCAGCATAGCTGATCGTTTTCGAGAAGCTTAAGGACTAAATGGTGTGAATTTCTTCCTCCAACCAGCTTAAGAAGTCATCTTACACAGGGCAGACTTGGAGCGTTTCCAGGTCAATTAGTTAGATGTTTACTGTTTATGTTAGCTAGTTTAATATAAATGATAGTTTAGTTAGATTTATATTACATTGTCTAATTTCAGTAAGGTAGATTAGATTGTTTAATCTCAGTAGTTTGTGTTTCTTTTTATAAAACATAAAAGATAAAAAAGAGATTCTTAGTTGTCTCAGCGCAGCAAGCGCATGAGTTTTGCAGGTTTTAATCAAATCTGTAGTTTGTCTATAGTGTACATTTGTGAATAAGGAATATCATAAGCTGATAATTAGGCAGTTGAATTGAGTTATTATAATCGCAGATAGTATCTTGTATATACAGTAGTTAGTTAGAATAGTATAGTTAGTTTGGTTAGTTTTATTAGTTTCTAGTTTCCTTTATTAGTTCAGTTTCTTTTATTAGTTTAGTTCTTTTATTTGTTTTATTAGTTTCTAGTTTCCTTTAGATTTCTTAGCTCAGATCACATTTCTCTTTGGTTTCCATACGAGACCTTAGGGCGGCCAACGGAGCCGTTAAACTCGTCGGGGTGGTCCATTCCAAACGACTTGGGTTATTTAGACAACCTCAGACCGGTTCCACTCTCCCAGTTGACGGACGGTCAGTTTCGCCCGTCAACACATGCCTGACTCCTGTTACACTTCACAGGTACTCCGCTGAACATACCCTTCTTTTTGTTAAAAATTCTAAAAAGGATGGCCGAACAGGTCCAAAAGGTTAACGAGTTTCGAGGAAGTTTATTCCATTTCGGTCTAGTTAAAATATTGATTAAATCTGCACTATTGAAGAAGCAATAAACGTGGGATCTATTCACTGTAAAAACCCTCGCCTGTGCTCAGTCAAAAGATAGGAGTGTGAAGCCTGTTCCCCCACACAAAAAGTTGAACTCCAGGAAAAAGAGGGTCAAAACCCTGACTAAAGACTATGTTGGGGACCCTGATCCAGAACCTCCAATGGATGACGAAGTAGAAACCAATACTGAAACTATGAAGGACACCACACCTACAGAGGCAAACATTGAAATCCCGAGTTCCCCCCTAGCTTCCGAGAACATAATTGATGTGGAGGAACTAGCAAAGTCGACTAACAAGCCTAGGAGGAATCCGAAAAGAAAATGTAAAAGCATATTTTCAGGAATGGACAACTCGGTGCCCAGTTACCCACCATAGGAGAGATTGGAAAGTGTGGATGGTCACGAGGAGGCTCCAGAGCCCTCTGAAATGACCTAGACTCTGTCCCAACTCATTCAAAAAAATCGTAAAATGGGTCGACAGGCTACTACACCCAAAGGAATTGTGCAGAATGAGTAAATTCAAGTACCAACCGGTACCCCTGTTCAGATGCAAAAAGAGTCCACTCCTGGACCTAGTCCAGTTGACACCTATGAAAGAAGCCCAAATGAGTTCACTCCTGAACTCAGTCCAGATCATAATTTTGATCCAGTTGACACTTATGAACGCAGCCCAGATGAGTTCACTCCTGAACTCAGTCCAAATCATAATTCCGATAGAGTTCACACCCCTGCTCAAAGTCCATACGAGTTTAATCATGTGTCTATCCCTCAAGCACATCCAGGACAAGATCAAACATTTGAAACCCAATGCGAGATTTCCTCCAGTCGATCCTTGAAACCAATGGTGGCAAAACTAGAAAGCAAGAATAACAGATTGAAGGAGAAGTTACATGAGTACACTGTATTGGATAGACATATTAAAACTGAGAATGAACTCATGAAACTCAGGGTAACTCACCTCTTTTCCAAAATTGAAAGGTTAAAGCAGAGGAATAAGGATATTTTCAAAAGGAACAGGCAACTTCAGAGGACTGCCAGAAAGAATATTATAATCAACAGAGTCCTCAAGAAAGAAATCAGGAATCTAAAGAAACATGAGAGGCTACAAATGCTGGTTGCAGCCGTTGTAACCCTCTGATTGCTACCAGTCTTTGACTTTTGTTGCCTGAGGACAGGAAAAGACTTCAGTGTGGGGGCATGTTGGTCTCCAGTTTTGATCATGTTTTTTCCTATATTATATTCCAAAGACCTCCATTTCTATACCCAATACCACCCCTTTTGGCCTTGTTTTGACATAATTGACATCTCCCTACCATTCAATGGGGCTACTTAAGGTATCTTTATGTTTCAAGCTATTTTTTTGCATTTTGATGCTTTAAATTGATATTGAAACTAATGTCACTTGGGTTAGGTACCACTTCTATTTTTGGAACATGATTGCCAGTACCAGGTACCAACTCGTACCCCGTGGAGATACCAATGAAGCCGCTCAAGACCTATGCTTTATGGTCAGAATGGGAGACAGAGAGATTCACATGACAGATGGAGTCATCGCTCATATGATGATGGAAGGCAAAACGATAGAACTGAGTCGTTATATTTCATGATTCACACTTCGTGACACTACGTGTCACGAAGATGTGAAGACCGTTTAAAACTTGATTTCAAGCTATTTTCGGATCAGGGATCCATTTGGACTTATGTATTTTTTCTTTAGACTGTTATGAAGGAGGATCTATATATAAAAATAAGATCACTCCTAAGAACGGGTTGGATTGGATTATGTTATGTTATATCGTGAACACATATTTCTGAATACAAAACTGTTGTTGCGTTATGTTACTCGACTGATATACGATTTGAGTATTTTCTTCTGAGTTAATGGAGCGTGAAGTTTACACCATGTTTGCGTAGCATGATTGAGTAGTTCTGGTTGTTTCCTTCGGCGTTTGTACCTTTTGGTTGGGCTCGCCAAATAGGTGCAAGTCGCTGTTGTTTCTGCATTAAATTTAGATTATTTTAGTAGCGTAGTAATTGCCTGCATGTTAGTTTATTGAGCCTTGGAATTAACTGTTCAGAATATTGATTGATTATTCTTCAGCATAATAATATCTTCCACAGTGATGAGTATTGCACGCATGATTGATTCCTGTAGGATTTGAAGCGTGAATTAGAATAGCTCCGTTCCCAGTTTCCAATTTGAACGAAGATTACAGTGAATGAGAGATTGAATATACTTTGTTTTGGTTAGGATAGTTAGTTACTCTGCTTTTTTAGATAGTTAGGCTATTCTGCTCTGTTAGGTTCGTTAGATTGTAATTGAACTAGAGGAAGCTTCCGGTACCAGTAGGGTAAGTAGGATATCTCTATGTTTTCTTGTGGACAGATTTAGATTCATTTGTAATGTTCAGATTAAATACATTTTAGGAAACACTCTTTCTGTCATGGCTTGAATAGAAATGGTGATGATAGATGATTAAAAGTAGTGGTGGAATAATCTTGTGAAATCACACTTCTGAATGGAAATAGAAGCACCAGCATTTAAGCATAGGACTATTTTCTGTTGATGACTTAAATAGGAAATGCTAAGTTTCAAGATAGTCATTAAGATTCAAGTTCTCAGAGTGAGTTTGTGTTTTCTTCTAAGGATAACATTCAGATAGAGATTAGATCCTTACCCTCACATACAATGTATCAGCTCAAATTTTACCAACCCTGGTTTGACAATTTAGTGTTTCAGGTCATTCAAATCTTCAATTTAGCAGCCTAACAACCACCCAAGCTCCACAAGGATCTGCACCTGTAAGCATTTTTGAGAAATATGATATGATTAAAAAGAAGAACCAGATGCTGACTAATAACACTTACTCCCAGTTCTGGAAGAAAAATTCCACAACACAACACATACTATTGTCATCCTTTGATACAGAGAAAGGAAGAATGCATCTGGCATTCCTGCAAGCACAGATGCCTCACCCCAAAGAGATCATTGTCTACAAGAGGTCGACTATTGTTTTTGACACTAAACAAGTCCATCCAGCTGACCAGATGGATTTGCACAGACGGACTGGAGAAATAGTCTTCTCCACATTAGCACATGCTTCCTCTACCACGACCAAGTTATAGGTGTCTTTAAGCAATGTTCAGACCCAATTGAAGTTGGAGAAGATATCCTCTTTTGCAAAGGATAATAAAATAAAATCCTTAGAGGAGTTGGTGCTTAAGATTGGGTACACTCCCTCGAATGTTAAAGCAGCAGAGGAAATGTTGAAGAAAAAGAATGTTGACATTACATATTTGAGAAAACAATTGAAATTTCCACCAACAGAGAATTCACAAGCTAAAGAGGTAGCTGAAGCCGAAAATGAGAAATAAGAATTATTGAAGCTTATCATGCAGCAAAACGCATAGCTCAGAGAAATGGAGATAGAGTTGGAAATATTATTGAAAGAAAAGGAACAAATGACACCAATGGAATTCATCCCATTGAGTGTAGTTCCCATTGCAGGAGTAAGTATAGTAGCAGTTCCAACAACCACTGTAGCATAAATTCCATCAACATCCCCATTGACAACACTAGAAACAACTATGGAGCTAGCAAAGTCCATGGAGGAAATGAATTTGCAAGAGATGGAGATTAATAGGTTGAAAAGGGAGGTTAAAAATCTCTAGGAACTCAAATCCTCTTTCCAAACAAGATATAATGTTGAGAGATAGGCAACAAATAATCTTAAGAAGGAAATGCAACAACTCTAGAAACAAATAGTTGCAGTCAAGACATTAACAGAGGCCAAGGAAAACATATGGATAGATATTGCAAAATCCATAAATGAAATTTGGACCATGGTGCAAATCATGTTCGAGCAACATGATTTGGTGTTAAAGAGTAGGCAAACCATTGAAATGATAACAACAGAGCTGGGTGAGATGTCCTCAATGACCAACGAGATCATCTAATTTTTGAACTCCAAAACCAAAGAAGAGTTGGAAGGATTGAAAGTCGAAGATAGAATAGACACTATCCTCGAGGTAAAAAGAGTATTGACTAAACGAGGATTGATGTTATAGTTGGAGGAAAAGGATCAGAACATGGACATTGGAGTTCAAAGATTTTTTACCAAGATTGAAACCTTATAGAAAAAGGGTCTTCCTGATCTACATGTCCTAAATGATAAACTAATGACTCTGTGTGATTACAAGCAAAGGATCACAACCATGGCCAAAGACAGTTCCAAGTTTTCAGGGATAGAGGGAAGCATCATGGGCAAAGCATTCTTAGAGACTTTGTAGCATGACATCAACATTCAACATGAGATCAAGCATGTATTCATCGTCAAGCCGACTTTTGCTAAATACACCGATATGGACGAATTTTACTGCCATTTATTGAAAATTACCATCCCAAGCACACATATATGGGATGAGCCGTGCAATTTGATTGAGTAAAGGCAAAGCATCATCCACCTCAGCATCCATATCAACATCCAACTCAGTGTACAACACGGTTGAGGTCATCTGAATGACTCAACAATGGTCTTCCCCAAAATCAGCATGAGATATTCAACACATCATCATCAGTTACTACATTTCTGCATCTTGTTAGATTAATTAGTTAGACTTAGACTCTTTCATGTCTTGATCATTAATGACAGGGTCATTGTAACTTTAATTATAAATATTTCTCACTTAGAAGTAGGAAGGGTTGTTGATCTTTACGCCCGAGCATGCTCTTGTTGCTTTAATTTGTATCAATAAGTTATTCCAGTAATACAAAGAGAAAGTTTCATAGGATTCCTACGTGTCAAATTGTTGGTGAAGTTCCCTCTGTCTGCGTACAAGTTTTTTCTTTCTCAGTTATCATATTGTCTTTCAAAAATCTATTCTATAAAAGAAGTTAAAGTTGCAGAATTTACCATTGTGTAATCTGTTCTTAATCTTTTACAGATTTAAATGTTTTTCCTCTGATGTTATAACAAATAAATTCTTAAATGCTTTTTTGTTTTAACTGATATCTCACCTTTTCATCAATACACCATTTTTATTTCTAAAGAATCCAGCATTAGCACTATCTCGCCCTGTGAAACGAATCTTGTAAAGTTGTCTTTAACTTCTATCTTTTAAAAACAGAACCCATATCCCAATGGAAGCGTAATTGATATTCAACCACTTCATTCAAAAAAAATACAAACAACCCATTTATATTCTTTCTAACTAGCCTAAAATCTTTTAAAACTCAAACAAATCTAGAACTCACAGAGAGATCCCTCTCTGAAACTGGTAGGGCTAGCTTCCAGTTTCGAAGCGGTTAGTTAAGGTTACCTCTAATAAGTTTCTTCTTACCTCATAACAACCTCTGGGAATTTACAGAGTGATAACATAAATGGAGACCATATTGGGGATGAACTGAAACAAACTTTCCACCCCTTGTTTTCTTTCCCCTAGAACAAAGACGAATTTATTTCTGGAAAAAACACAAACCCTAATCTTTACCTAGAAATAATGTTCAGAGGTTGTTAAAGTTTGTGCATAAATAACCAAAGTCTCCAAAGGTAGAATAAAATCAATAGTTCTAACTCCCAAAAGAATTTCTACCAGATCTCATCCTGACCGAGAACCTGCAAAAGTAATAGATAATCCCGAAAGACTACTCAGGAAGAAAGGTACTGCAGAAATTTCGAGGAGTAACAGTCCACTTCCGAGGTCTTTTTCCACCCAAAGCTAGTTTTTCTTCCAGACCTTGAGTCTGAGATACCCTTTCAAACAAATCTTTTCAGGACAAAATCTGACAGTTTTGACAGTGAAACGTTCTTAGACCAAACCATTTTTCAGCCCAGGACCCCTGAGATACTTTCTCCTAGAGCTGAAGTTGAGCAACGTTTTCACTCCAAGACTGATAAGGTCGAAGACCTAGTCACAAATCTTGGTCAGGCCTTAGACAAGCTCCATCTTTAGCAGTCCGCCAAACTTCCTATTTTAACCATCACTGCAGTTTCTGCTAAAATTACACCAAGTTAGTCCATTCCTCCAAGCCCTTTGTCCTCTATATCTTCAGGCATTTCCTCTCCTGTCACACAGGTTGTTGTTCGACCTCCTCCACCAGTCATGGCAACAAGATAGGCTCCGTTGGTATTGGTTTCTCCTTTACATGACATGCCCCAAGATTATCAAACTATACTTCCATAGTTCGATGGTTTTGTACCATTAAATGCACAACAACATGTTGACAAAATGAGCGATTACTTTGACCTACAGGAAGTGGACGAAATCGATGTGCAGATGAGGGTATTTTCACAAAGTCTAACCAGAGAAGTTAAAAATTGGTTCAAAACCCTGCGTGCTGCTACCATTACTGATATTTCTAGTTTTCATAGGACTTTCCTTGACAGGTGGGAGGTAAATAAAAACCCTCTACAGATTCTATCAAAATATGAGAACATCAGAAGGAACCAAGGAGAGACAATGCAGGATTACTGCACTCATTTCAACAATCTATACAATGCCACCCCGACTGAAATCAAACCACCCCAAGGTTTGGAATTAATAAAGTTCCCTGATGGTTTTGACGCTGACATGTCATATAAATTAAGGGAGAGAAAGGAAACAACTTTGGAAGACATGAAAAGAAGTGTCGTCAGTGTAGAAGAAAACCTTTTGGCCAGAAGGGCCAGGAAGAGAACAGAAAAGAGGGTCACCATCAAGGAAGAACATTCTACTTCCTCATCTGATGCCAAATTATATTCTCTAGCCAGATCCATGGAGAAAATGATGGAGAGACTCACCATAACTGACAAGAACCTACCTAGGGAGAACCAAGCTACCCCTTAAATCAGAAACCTGAACTTTCAGATAAATCCACCCCAAATTAGACAAAGGGATCTTAGGGATCAACGGGAACAACAAGGACCTAATCAATATATTAGACCACCTCTCTAGGAAAACTATTTTGATGATGGGGAGGAAGTTATCGAGGATTTTTATGATGCCCATATAAATCTAATGGGCGATCATGATCACGATCATGAATCTATTTTTCTCACCCAGGAAGAACACAAAATCTTTCTCCTGTCACAAATAGAGGTAAATGAGGAAGCCGAGAAAATAGAATAGCAAGCCTTTGAGAATGCTATAATGGAGGTTCACAGGTATTATAACTTGTTAAGTAAGAAGGTTAATGAGAACTCTCCAAAGAAGGTTGCTGAAACCAAGAAAACCTCAGAAAACCTTCCCAAGAAAACCCTTGAGCGTAATGACGTTGAATCTCTTGCACAAAAAAATCCAAAAATCCTTAAGAAAACAATTCGAACAGAATTTTCATCAACCATTCAAATAGGTGCACCTGTCCATAGAGTTTCTATCGATAAATCAGAAGTACAGAGTTTAAACAAAACCATCATTCCTTTCAGCTTCGAAGGGGAACTAGCAAAATTGAAGATTCTGATTCCCTTATCCGAGCTTATGAGAACACTTATAGGTCTTAGGTGATGAAAGATTTAAGAATCGAACCTGATATAGGTACCAAATCCTTGGGTGTTGGATCTGTACACCACTCTGACACAGTAAACCTTTTCAATGATTGACCTAAGCTCGTGTTCGGTCCTGAAGTTGACGGTCAAACTGATAATGGTGTCGTGGCTCCTTTTCACATCTGCCTAAATATCCATGATCTGATATTACACAACGTTATTCTAGATTCAGGTGCCTCTCACAACCTAATTCCCAAAGCCGTGATGGAGAAGTTGGGACTCAAGGTCACCAGACCCTACAGAGATTTTCATTCTTTCGACTCTAGCAAGGTCAAATGTATAGGCTTGATTAAAGACTTATGCATCACCTTGGCTCAAATTCCGGTGAAAAGTTTGGTGATGGACATCGTCGTGGCAGATATTCCCCCTAAGTATGGTATGTTGCTATCAAGGTCTTGGGGAGATAAATTGAGAGGAACCTTGCAACTAGATATGTCCTATGCCACCATTCCAGTTTTTGTTCAACAAATAAGACTTTACAGAGAAACACTGATGAAATATATGGTTAGTAGCCAGGAAAAGCCACACAATTACCCACTACACTCTACACACTCTGATCTGGATTCTTTTATCCTATACAATGATGGTGACCTTGAAGAACAAATCACACAACTAGAGGATGATAAATCTTCTGTCGAAGTGAGAAAACCCATGGTTGAAGAAAATGAGGAACTGCCAGCAGACTTCTGGAGCATGGACTTCGATGGTGTTGTGAGTAAAGAAGGAGTTGGGGCTAGAGTGTGGATGCATAACCACAAATCAAAGTACTCCAAGAATCATTCCTATAAATTGAACTTCCAATGTACTAACAACATAGTTGAGTATGAGGCTTTAATGCTCGGCCTGAAATTATTGAAGAAAGTTGGTGCTAAGCAGATAATGGTAAGGGATGATTTTGAATTAATTATCAAGAAAATCAAAGGTGAGTATGCAACAAAACATCCCAGACTTAGATCTTATAGAAAAGTTGTTTTGGATGCTCTCCAATGCTTTACTGGGGTTGATTTGTAGGTGATGTCTAGAGGAAAAAATATACTCACAGACGGACTGGCGACGTCGACAGCTACCTGTAAAATCCCTTTTCATTCCACTCACAAGTACACAATGGAGGTGAAGTGTAGACCAACGGTTCTTGACAATATCAGATACTGGCATGTATTTGGAAATGAAGATCAAATTGAAGATTTACTGCAATGTAAAAATGATTTCGAATGTATGAACATAGATTTAGAATAGGATGAAGAAGTTGTAAATAAGTCTATTTTTGGGAATGGTAGTGTAGATACAATAGATGTTGAAGAAATCAATGAAAATGATGAAGATTCTGATATCCTGCAGTTGAAAAATAACCTGTTACCTAGAGGTTTAGTTGCATTGGAAGACTTGTTTGATTTTAACGATGTATCCAAAAAACCAAAAATTGAAGCTAGCGGTAAATAGGTTGAAGACTGCACCATAGGAACAAAAGAAAACCCCAAAATGATAAAACTGTCTAAATCACTGCCACCAGAGAAAAAAAGCAAATACATTGAACTTTTTAAGGAATGTATAGATGTTTTCACCTGGGGCTACCAGGACTTAAAATCCTATGACACAAGCATCATACAACATTGGATTCCCATAAAAGAAGAACATAAACCTTTCAAATGGAAACTTAGGATAATTAATCCCAAGTTGCTTCCCCTGATAGAGAGAGAAATCAAGAAGATGTATGATGCCAAGATTATAGTCCCCTTGAGGTTTTCCAAATGGGTTTCTAATCTAGTTTCAACCAGGAAGAAAACTGGCAAGATCAGGCTTTGTATAGATTTCAGAAATCTGAACAAAGTCTCCCTCAAAGACAATTACCCTTTACCCAAAATGGACCATATTTTACAAAGGGTTGTCGGATCTAGTAGAATATCCTTACTGGACGGTTTCTCTGGTTACAACCAAGTCCTGGTCCACCCGAAAGATCAAGAGAAGACAACGTTTACCACACCCTGGGGCACCTTCATGTATGTGAAGATGCCTTTCGGTCTGATGAATGCTAGAGCTACTTTCCAAAGAGCAATGGATATTTCCTTTGTGGATGAGACTGGGAAATTTATAGTCATTTATCTGGATGATGTAACTGTCTACTCCAAATTTGACGAAGAACATTTTCTCCACGTCAGACGTGTGTTTGAGAAATGCAAGAAAATTGGGATTTCATTAAATCCTAAGAAAAGCCCTGTCGGGTTAGAGGAAGGTAAAATGTTGGGACACATAATCTCAAAATATAGAATTAAGATAGATGCCAGTAGGATAGAAGCTATATAGAAGGTGGAACACCCTAGGAACATCAAATAACTGCAATCTTTCATTGGCAAAATAAATTTCCTTAGAATATTCATACCAAACTTGGTCGAGCTTCTCAGGAATATTACCAATATGTTGAAAAAGGAAACAAAAATCAAATGGAATACCAAATCCAAACAATCCTTTTAGCAAGTGAAACATGTGCTCACCCAAGCTCTAGTTCTAATTAGCCCAGACTATACCAAAGACTTTTATCTTTTCTCTTTCGCATATGAGCACACTATAGCAGCAGTATTCTTGCAGAAAAATAGTGACGGGTACGAGCAACATATAACCTTTTTTAGAAAAGCCTTAAGAGATGTTGCATTGAATTATAACATTATGGAGAAACAAGGCTTCGCCCTGGTAAAGGCTATAAAATATTTTAGGGTCTATATTCTTCATTCTCACACAATTTCCTACGTCCCTAATACTGTGGTGAAGGATATTCTGACCCAAGATAATCCGGATGGGAGAAGAGGAAAATGGATTGCGGTCATTCTGGAATACGACATCGATATAAAACCTACTAAACTGATCAAAGGACAGGGTTTAGCCAAACTAACGGCTGAGTCTAATTTCCATGCTTTAGATATTAACTTTTTGGTTGTAGTAGATGGATCGGAAGAGCAGGCGACTCCAATCATAAAAGAGGAATTCTTAAATTCCCCTTGGTATGCAGACCTCATTTTTGTACTACACAATTTACAGGCTCCTCCGGGTTTGACTAAGACCAAAGCTAGATTTATTAAATTGAAAGCATTGAAATTTTGTATCTTGGAAGGCAATCTCTATTGGAAAGATCTTGGTGGTATCTTGCTTAACGGCTTGTTAAAAGATGAAGCTAACAAAGTTCTTCAAGATTTCCATGCAAGAGACCATGGTGGGCACCTGAGCTGGAAGACCACATCTAATAAGATTCTAAGAGTTGGATTTTATTGGCCTACTCTATTTACTGATGTTCACCAGAAGTTTACTTCTTGCCACCAGTGTCAGATTTTTGAAGGGAAAAGGAAACTTATGCCACTCCCAATGAAACCCATCTCTGTGGAATCTCCTTTCCAATAGTGGCGGCTAGACTTCATTGGTGAAATACATCCTCCCTCTTTGAGCCAACATAAATGGATCCTTACGACCAAAGACTACTTCACCAAGTGGATCAAGGCTATACCATGCAGGAAAGCTACTGAATCTGTCATCATCAAGTTTTTAGAAACTAACATTTTGTCTCATTTTGGATGTCCCAAAAAAATTATAACTCATAATGCAGTGGCTTTCAGATCCAAAAGGATCATAGATTTTTGTAATCAATATCATATTAATTTGGGACACTCGATGACTTATTATCCATAGGGAAATGGGCTAGTTGAGTCTTCTAACAAAATTCTGGTGAAGATCCTTAGAAAGACACTGCAGGAAAACAAGAAATCCTGGCATAATAAGTTGGTTTTCCCACTCTGGTCTGACAGGATTAGCACCAAAAGATCGATTGGTATGTCTCCATACCAATTGGTGTATGGCATTGAGGCCTCTTTCATTAGGAGTTCTTGTCATGAAACTATTGCAGGAAACACAAGAAGAACCAAACGATGTCCAGTGAAGAATAAATCAAATGATCCACCTAATGCAATCCAGAGAAGAAGTCTACAACAGAACTCAAGTGATCTAGGAAAATATTAAAAATATTTATGACAAGAGAACCAAAGAGGATAACTTTGAATTGGGTGATCTAGTTTTGAGGTGGGACTCCAGAAATGAAGATAAAGTAAACATGGGAAGTTCGATAGCTTGTGGAAGGGTCCTTACACCATTCAGGATTTCAGAGGAAATAATGATTTCCTACATGCAAATCTTGATGGATCAGACCTGCTAGGGGGGCCCATAAATGGTAGGATGCTGAAGCATTAGTTGCCACCTTAGTAGAAAGATCACCTTTCCATTCCATTTTAAATATCATTTCTTTCACAACTCTTTTAG
This sequence comes from Picea engelmannii, assembly GCA_009831015.1. Classification (NCBI taxonomy): domain Eukaryota; kingdom Viridiplantae; phylum Streptophyta; class Pinopsida; order Pinales; family Pinaceae; genus Picea; species Picea engelmannii. Next base: position 902,353 of record ML778298.1, on the reverse strand, counting down.
GTGTAGGTGTTTTTGTCTAGGTGTTTGAAGCCTGCAGAGAAGGCCCTAAGACATTGAATAATGCCATCAAAGTTTCGAAATAAAACATGTCAGGAAGAAAAAGAAACTCTAGAGGAAGTCTTTCAAGACAACAAGAAACATGATTCTTGGCATCTCGCAAGGAGGATACCATCCCTAGGTGGAGCAACTGTTATAACCATATAATTTATAGGATCAACTGTTGATTGTGTTTTTGTTCCCTTCAGTGTTTTTGATTTGCAGAGACTACTGCTTTAAGAAAAAGAAATAGAAAGAAAAGAAAAAGAAAAAGAAAAAGAAAATGAGAAAAGAATAAAAGAGGGCATAAAAGAAATTAAATGAAGCCCCACGAAATAACAATGGCTTGGTCCATACAGTTTAAGCATGACCAAGTCCTTTTAAATTGATGTTGATAGTCTTAGTGAATAAGCTTGACTAAACTGTCTAATCTTAGTCAAGATGATAGGTTAGTTAGTGAATAAATTTGACCAAACAGTCTAAGTTTGGTAAAATAGCCCCTAGGTAGAGTATTTTCTTAGTCCAACAATCTAAGTTGGGCCAAAGGTACAAATGATGTAGGGTAGGACATAGGTTAAACAATTTCTTTTCAATAAATATGTATGATGATTGATGAAAAATGCAATATTTTGGATGATGAAGTGTTTTTCTAATCCCATGGCAATAAAGAGTAGAATAAGCAGTGCGCAAAACCCATAAAAAGTCATTAATCCTAAGTCCAACACCATATGTTGAATCGTGCCCCGAAAAATTAAAGATCGGGCCTAGATCTACGACTGAGCGGCGAGAGCGTAGATCTATGACTCTGAAATGATTTCAGACCCCCCCAATCGTTCAACCTTTAATGGTGGGGGAGGGGGTCTGAAAAGATGTTTAAGATGTGCACTTAGATCCATGACCATCCCACCAGTGCACGATTGGAGGGTCCACAAAATATTCCAGACCCCCCTCGACCATTCTTTTTTAAAGGAGGGGGGCGGGGGGGGTCCAACATGATGTTAAACCACACATCCAGATCAACGGCTAATCCGACTGCACCTAGATCAGTGGTCAGCAAGGAATCCTAGACCTCCCCTCGAATGTTCTGACTTTAAATGAAGGGGCAGGGTCCAGAATGAAATAAATCTAGGCGGGCCCCTTCGCAATGTGGCATCACCTCATTGTGTCCCAACTCCCCTTCTCCAAAATTTTACCGCCTATCAACATTATGATTCACCACCACCCTCTGCAAGTTCCATGTCATGACCCCATCAACATGTCCCATCCATTTAAACTTTATAGGTCATATCTTTCCCATTCGCCTTCCAATCACCAGTGCACACGTCGACCAAAGCTACACTTCAGATGTCCTTCATCCTACACTCTCACACTCTAAACAACCCGTTGGCCATTTATCACTGGCCACATACACATTTTCCATCTGACCTGTCCTTGTTCAGCCAAACGGATACCCGTCCACTCAAATTCGACCCCATTTCGTCTGTCTCCCTTTCCATTCACATTCCCCGCGTATCAAGATATTCATTTTCCTCCACCTCTGCAATGCCTCACCCAGCCACAACCATTACCGCTAACATTTTGTTTGAATTGCAGGTACTCTTCACAGCAATGACACCAAAATCCAAGAAAGCAAAAGCCGAGGAAAATCCATTCCTCCCACCTCCTATCGACCTGTTGGCAGCCAATTCACATTTTTCTACTGTTCTTAAAATCTGCCTACACCAGTGATTTGCAAACCTTGATTTTCGGCGCAATTTCCAAATAAAACGACACTATTATTTTTGCGCTATGTGCACAATTTCCTTTGTTCTTGTTTTCACGACTGCAAACATGAAAACTTGGTTTTCAAAGTCACATTAAAACCGTCACTGGATTGTTGCGATCTTTCTTGTCGATATGCCCATGGTGTTTCCAATTTACCTATCGTTATACAATTGGCAAGACTCCAAGATCCCTATTCATTTGGCATTTTTATTTGTTAATATGACTTCGTTTTACAAGACTATAATGATATTCTTTTGATCGAGTTTGTGATACATTGGTGATTTGATTTATATGTTCTTTGATCATTGGTTTCATGAAAACACATTGGTGTTATGGTTAGACCCTTGGTATAAATCGTTTCACATAACACATGTTTCATATGATCGGACCCTTGGTGTGATTTCGAGTTATGGCCTTGGTTTTAAAACTATGCTCCTTGCACAAGTGTTTGGTCGATTTACCATAATATTTGATTAATTGAATGGCGCAGTTGTTAACATATGCAAAGTGATTGAATAGTAATATGCGTCGGTGGTTGTACTGTGGATATGACTCTTGTGCATGGGCCGAAATAGCTCCACCACCTTCGCACGTTCTGTCATAAATGTTTTTCCCCCTATCCTGGGTCACCCCTGGTGTTTTCAGGTAAGCCTGTGAGTGTTCTGCCCCTGCATATGTTGTGTTCAAACCTTGGCTCATTCTCTTCACTCACCATGTGCTCCTGTCTATGGCACCGGTGGTGTGCATAGAGAAAAACGGTAGTCAAGCTCTGTTACTATTCGATGATGCTCGAAAGGATTTAGAGAATAATGGTTGGCTCACATTTATACAGAGGTTCGAGGGTTTCAATCTTTTTTTTGCACAACAATTCTCTCTCACATTTGATGGGTGTAGGGATAAAGTAGGTGACATGCAGCTTGAACTCAATTAAGAATTCATAATATCTGCTACAGGACTAGCAGCCACGGGCCGACAATGGTTTAAAAACTCCAAAGTTGATGAGGTGCCATGGACATTGCTATTTGTATCACAAAAGGTTACATCCTGTGATAAAGGTATGCATATTTCCACCCTTAAACCCAGGTGGCACGATCTTTTGATAATGGTTAAACAATTTGTGACCTATGAAGGTTGGTATGGATTGGTTTTTCTTTACCACCTCCGGTTGTTGATGAATTTCATGGGTTATCCTTTGAACATTCTGCATTACTTCTTGCGTAGTCTTTACAAGATGTCTAAGAGGTTCAAATGCGAGAAGGATGATAGCAGCTTGTTTCACCATGGCTTGATCAGACTCATCGTCATCCACCATTTAAACCTTCACGACGATAATTGCCAAGCCTTTCTATCTCGAAATAGATTTGTTGATGCAGAGTCTGTCCAAATCGACAAGTCTGTGGTCAGTGAGACTATGGTTGGGCCACCCATGCCATTTCATATCCTCCTACCCCCTGCCAAACCCTCGGTTTTCCCTGACATCGACCTACTCGACATTATAATAGACAAGACTGAGGTTGTTAAGAATCCTGTGAGTAAGAGAGTCAAGGGTAACCTTACTATCGACAACAAGGGTAAGAAAAATGCTCAATTGATATCGAGACTTGCCCGGAATAAGCCTAAGCCAAACGTCGACCAAAATCCCATAGTTCTGAGCGAGGACTCGGACTCCGATATCGAGCACTTCCTAGCTGGAGAGTCCCCTTATTCCCATGGTCTATGCTCCGAACAACCCTATGACTATGTATCTAATTTTCCCCCATGCATAAAGAACAATCCTAACTACCCAGGAATCAGGCTACATAATGGAACCCCTGGTGGCTTACACAAACCCTCGCTTGTGTTATCGACGACCGAGCAATCATCATGCATCCAATGCAATGTATGGATAGAGCATTATTTCACTGATGTCCCCCTGCTGCAACAAAGATCAAAGCATTAGAAGAACAGATGACAGTGCTAGTAAAAGAGAATGATAGGCTACGGACTAATGACAAGAAACAAAAAACCACTGGTTCGATCGTCTTTAGGAATTTCGAAGCTGCAACAACCTTCATCAATTCCAGATTATCATGACCAAGTTGTTTTCTGATTATCCAGGTATGAATTTCGATATGAATTTTGCTTTGTGAGTTTGTTCGACTTAATATAACAAATTGGGTTTTGATTTCGGTTAGCTCTATTCATTTTAATTCGAAATGATTCTGTTATAGTTGGATCCTATACAGTAGATTCATTTTACTAAAGTCAAATGTGGTTATGATTTGGTTATGCGATTTTATAGTGCCCAGCTTAGTAGAAGCGATTGATTGGTTTTGAGTTGGTGTGGTTCACTTTAGAAAAAATTTGTTGGTTTGAATTAATGTGATCAATGGGGTTTGTTCTCGTTTGGATTCTGGTTACATTCGACCTGTGCAAAAGATCTATTCGCTAAAATCATGGAGTTGTGTTGATTCATAACGACTGTGTCAAACACAAACTGTTTCGATTCATTTTGATTTGATTGCTACGTGTCTCGAGTTAGCACGATTGCTTGTATGAGTTGGATTGGTATCGAAAATAGATTTGATGCTGCTCTGTTGGTTTTGATTTTCAAAAATGATTTTGTTCAACTCAGATCGACATATTTTGTCTCTGTTGAATTCGTATGAAAAACTCGGCTAATAGTTCATTTTCAAATTGATTCAAGTGATGATTTCATTGACTGAAAATTGATTTTGTCTGCCCCCAATTGGCAATAAAAAACGTTTGACCAATCCCACATATCCTGTTATCAACCGATTATTTCAATTATGATTTCATTTGTATCCATTTACATACAAGTTTTGATTTGATTTGTAAATAGCATGGGTCGTTTGTATATGTTTAATATAGCTCTATCAATTTGAAAAAATGATCCTGTTGATTTTGTTTGATTCGAAAATGATTTTAGTGTTGATTTCAATTGGTTCATGAAAACGATTTCATTGTTGTCGAGTTATCCAATACGATTCTGTTTACCCGAAATTGTGATAACAAATTAAACAGAGTACATCTATCTCTGTAATCATTTGATTGATCATAATATTGTCTGCTCTCGAATTAGTATAACAATTTTTTATTTGAATCATTCGTTTGTTTTCAAATAACAACTAAATATTTGTTTAGTAGTTTGAATTTAATTCTTTGAGTTTTGAATTGGTTTTAAAACGATTCTATGTTTGATTTAGACCAGCTACAGAATCGCAAGATTCTGTAGCTAGTCTTTAAAATTAGATTTTTGTTCATTTTATCAATAAAATATCCTCTTAACTTGTCTACTTTTGTCCTCTTACAGGTACATTCGAATTGCAATGATCAATTGGGCATGCTGTGGCAGTTTAGGAGAGATTTGTGTGATGTAGTTTTTATTTTAAGTTATTAGTTTGAGTCAGAAATAGAGACTTGGGATATCATCCCAGATTTTTTGTAAATTGTTTTGATAATTCCCACAGGGATGTTTTACTCTGTGGGAAGTCTTTAAATACTTGTTATTTTTTGTAATACACCCATCATCATCCTCACTGGTGGGAGAACTAGACTATGGATTTATGATACAGACTGAGATAAAAGTTGATGTCTTGTAACAACTTTCTCTTTCAATATATCAAACTTTTGTTTCAAGTTTATTCGTATCAGTTTGCAATTGATTATAGACTACTTTAGCTATCGTAATCTATTACAGGTTGATGTGACTTGATTAATGTGTAATCTATATCTGATCTCTCTCTTATTTAAAAATACAGCAATTAACTTGTTTCAGTTAATGAATTACAAATTTCTCTTCTTCGTTGATTGAATCATTTTGTACAAATCCTTACATGCAGATTTATCTAAATGTTATGATTTGTAAATCATAAGATTGCTGTAAATTTTTACGTCTTGTTTGTCTTGTAATTATATTTGAAGAGCACAGTTGCTTCTAGTTTATGAGAAGGTCGTGGATAAGCCAGTGCGGGTTTCCTCCCTCCGATCATCTAAGACAATCATTGCATACAGGACAAACCTGGAGCGTTTCTTCAGGTCAGTGTGTTATTTGTTATTTGATAGTTAATTAGTTAGTATAATATAAGTAGTTTAGATAAATATATTAGTTTAGATACATAGTTAGAATTACTGTTTTAATTGCTTAGCTTAGATAGGTTTTCAGTTTATTTCTTTTTCATTAAATTATAAAAAATAAAAAAAATAAAAATAGTTTCGCTGTCTTAGGGCAGATTACAAATGAGTTTTGCAGGTTTTCATTTAAATCTGTAATTTGTAAATATTGTACATTTGTGAATATGATTTAATGTTGTTAGTAGTTAGATGTTTAATTTCGTAGAGTTATTATAGTATTAGATAGTAAATTGTATATATAATAGTTTAGATTTGTTTATTAGTTTGTTTTAATTGTTATTTTTCATTTAGATTAGTTAATTTAGAGTAGTTTTATTTTTGTTTTCTTAGGACTTAGATCATCTAACGGAGCCGCTAAACCCATCAAGGTGGGTTATCCCAAATGGCTTGGGTTATTTAGACAACCCCGGACTGGATCCACTCTCCCAGTTGACGAGCATTCATTTTCGCCCGTCAACAAATGGCGCTAGAAGGAGGGCCTGGAATTTATTAATGGCATGAGGCGGTCATAAGACTCCTCCACCACCTAATCGCTCACCTATAGTGACAAGAAGTCATTCAAACGATAACATTCCCCCTCAAACAACAACCACATCAACCGATGATCCACAGATCATAGTTGAGCCAGTAACCCCAAATCCTACAGGTGGTGACATATAAGAGATTGTCTGCCAATCTCTCATAAGAACACATAGTGCCTTAGCCCGTTTGAGGCAACCAAACCGTCCGTTGGACCAACCCTTAGATTTCTATGATATCAGATAAAAACTCGGAGGCACTAACCTCAATGTGAACCCTACAGATCCAACCATCAATCCTGCTGCAGGAGGATCTGGAATACCACCTTCACCACCTCCATCATCCCCTTCTTCTTCGGGAGAAGACTCTTCTCACGAAGGCAATTCCCCTTCTTAGCCTTCCACACCCACTCCACCAATGGCCAACCAGAAAAACCCTACTAGACCTTGGCTCGACCAGGATGCAGTAGCTATACCTGGAGCACAACATCCCTTACCCAAACATCTGGAGAAGTGGCTTCCCAAGTTTGACCCTGACTCTAAACAGATTGTTGAAGATCACATTAAAATTTTTATGTTAGCCATAAGACTCCGCAATGTCGAGCATGAAGATGTAGTCTATAGGTTGTTCCCCTATACTTTCGAGGGCAATGCATCTACATGGTACTTTTCCCAGGAACGCCATACCATCGTGTCTTGGGAAAAGTTTGAGTCATGCTTTTTGGAAAAGTTCGGAGACGGTAAGCCTCCGAAAGTCCTAGTCATTGAGCTTTCCTACTTAAGAATGAACCCAAAAGAGAAAGTTAAAGACTTTAATCAAAGATTCTTAACACTTAAAAACCGACTCCCTGTGGATTCCATGCCCGCCGAGAATCTCATAATAGCATACTATACTAAAGCCTTGCATCAAAGTATAGTTATTTGGGTTAAACGATCTAAGAAAGATACGTTGTTAGAAGCCTTCGAAGAAGCCAACCAGATTGAAAAATACATACTTAGTCTTAAAGACACTACTAGCAACGAAACGAAAACTAGTTCATCTTCCAAAAAGAAGATTGAAATCCTCCCTAGACCTACTCAAAGTAAAACACAACCTGAAAGCTCTGATTTAGAAAAATTAACTAACGTTGTTCAAAAACTGTCAAACCAAGTTATATATTTGAAAAGGACGACCGACGAAGCTTCTTCGAGCAAAGGTCCTTACAAACCCCCGTTCAGGAAGCCTTTCCCAACCAACCGACCTAATCTGAATACTGAAGGCCTCAATCTAGAAAGTCTGCAATGCGCCCTTCAAATGATTCTGGAAGCCTAGGATAACTTAATACCTCCTGAGACTCCAGAGGAGGTTGTGGAACAAGAGACAGTTCAAGAAGAGGAGTCTTCTCCAAATATTTTTGGACACTTCTCGGATAGCATCTTTCAAGCTAACTTCGAGACAGTGCATCCCTATAACACCAGGAGTAAGACAACAAACAAACCTTTTGCCGAAAACACTACGACTTTTCCTCCAAAACAATCTAAACCAACTGAGACTAAACAGAGTCATGTAAACCCCAACTTAGATTATGATTTAGTTGAATATCTTAAAAAGTTGAGAGCTAACATTTATGTTTATGAGTTATTGAAATTTCCATTTTTGCTACAAAAAATGTTACAAAATATCTCAGAGAATGGAAAAAATGGTAATTCAAGTGGTAACAAGGTTGTTCAAAACAAAGTTCCTCAGAAGACTTCCACTAAAAACAATCCTGATCCTCAAGATAAAGGAAACCTTCCTGGAAGTAATGTAAATAATGTAGATAAACTAGCTTTAGAAAATGCGAGTAAGAAACCACAAGCTACCACCCTTAGTACTCGCAAAAATGTACCTCCGTTTTTGTTAACTTTCAAAATCTTTAATAGAAACGTGCACAATTGTATGGTAGACTCAGGAGCATCATCCAATGTGATGCCATGGTCTGTGTGCTGGAAGATTAATGCCGAAGTTGAACCATCCACTTTAAAAATCATACAACTTGATCTAACCAATGTTAAGGTCATAGGCGAATTAAAGAATGTGCTTATAAGATTATCGTCTAACCCCAAAGTTCATCAAGTTATTGATATTATTGTTGTGGATATTCTAGAAGTGTATGGTCTATTTTTAAGCAGGGACTGGTCGGAGCAGCTACACGGTTATTTCGCGACAGACTGGTCTCACCTATGGCTTCCAGAGAACGGAAAGCCCAACAATATCAAGGTAAATCGTGAACGCTACCTTAAGTTCATGGTCACAGATTTGAATGATCCCAACAAACCATTTACACCTTCTGCTGATTCACCCGAAGTACAAGGGATGGATACCTTTTTCGACAATTTTATGGCCGAGGCTTCAGCTATCGCCAATCCAGAACAACAGTCCAAGATTGTAGCATATGTGCAACCAACAACTTCTGCACAACGGTCTCATGTACCCGATAAAAATCAAATTTGGTCTCTTTATTTTGACGGGTCAAAGTCCAAAGAAGGAGCTTGTGCAGGCTGCATTATTATTGATCCGGCAGGTAACAAAACATTGATTGCATGTAGGCTAGAATTTGAATGTACTAATAACACAATAGAATATGAGGCTTTACTGCAGGGTCTCAGAAAATCTTTAGACTTGAACATTCAAAACTTGACTGTCTTTGGCGAATACGAAATCGTAGTTAGACAGGTAAGAGATTCTATCCACTGTCTTTCTCCGCACCTTAAAAGCTACCAATCCGAGGTATGGAATTTAATGAATAAATTTTCTTCTTTCAATATAAATTCTATTCCTAGATTGAATAATTCTGAAGCAGATCTATTAGCTAACGTAGCTTCTAAACTCTTTCCTGCAGAAGGCTTGTCCCCAAATGCATTCTCCATCGAGCTGTTGTTCAGACCATCAGTGCCCGACAACATCACGAACTGGAGAGTCTTCAACGATGATCAACAGATTATTAGCTTCCTGCATATGGAAGAAAATTTTCAAGGCGCGGTGATAGATGAATGAACTCACGACGACAATTTGCGTGATTTCATGGTAATACCAGATTCGAGAACTCCTGAATCTTCATCGGACATGGTAAATTCGATCCCTAAATCTGTAGTTAGATTAGAGAAATTTTACGATCTTCAAGATAAATTTAAAAAATCGGTCAATTGTAAAACCAATAGTTCCTCGTTATCATATGAAAAAGTAAACTTAGGAACTAAGGACAATCCGCAGTGCATTAATCTAGGGGTAGGATGTTCTGAGCAAGAAAAAGATGCATTTATTAAATTGTTCAAAGAATTTAAAGATGTTTTTGCATGGACGTATGATGACCTTAAAAATTTCGACCCTAACATCATACAACATGTCATTCCTATGAAACCCCAAACCTCACCCTTCCAACAAAAGTTGACAAAAATGCACCCTAAGCTTGACCGATCGTCAAAAAAGAATTAAATAAAATCATGAATGCCAAGATTATCTTCCCTATTAGGCACACTCAATGGGTTTCTAACCTTGTCCCTGATCGAAAGAAAAGTGGGGAAATCCGACTATGCGTCGATTTCCGAAACCTTAACAAAGCGTCTGACAAAGACAACTATCCTGTCCCACCCATGGAACAGATCCTTCAACAGGTATCTAGTTCCAAGAGGATATCCTTATTGGATGGTTTTTCGGGGTACAACCAAGTCCTAATGTCTACTCCAGACCAACTTAAAACTACCTTCCGTACTCCATGGGGTACGTACGCTTATCGAAAAATTCCCTTTGGATTGATTAATGCCAGTGCCACTTTCCAGAGAGCGATGGACATCGCTTTCTGAGGCTTAATCAATCAGTCCATCATAGTTTACTTAGATGATGTGACTGTGTTTTCTAAAAACAAAACCGATCATCTCGCTCATCTATGATCCGTTCTGCAGTGATGTCGTAAATACGACATTTCCTTGAATCCTAAAAAATCCATCTTTGCAGTAGAACAAGGTAAACTCTTAGGATTTATTGTGTCAAACAAAGGGATGATTATCGACCCTGAAAGGACGCAAGTCATCTCAAAACTTCCCCCTCCTACGTCCAAAAAGTCTATGCAGTCTTTCCTAGGACAGATTAACTTCATGAGAAGATTTGTCCCCAGTTTCTCTGAAATGGTCAGACCTTTGCAGAATCTAATTAATAAAGACGCCCAATATCATTGGGGACATTTAGAAAATCAAGCTTTTAATGCAATAAAGAAGGCCATAATAGACGCTCCTTCTCTCATGAGCCTCGACTTTTCGCAAGACTTTACGCTCTACACTTTTGCTTCTGATCGTTCCTACGTCGTCGTCCTAACTCAAAAGAACGCTGAAAACAACTAAGTGCCCATTGTCTTTATGAGCTCTTCTTTCAAAGGTGCTGAACTTAATTACCCAGCAGTAGATCAACAAGCCTACGCTGTTTTCAAATCAGTTAAGCATTTCCGGTCTTATATTTTGAAATCGAGGACGAAAGTTATTGTCCCTTACCCAGCCGTAAGGAACCTGTTAGTGCAGAAAGACCTAGGAGAAAAGAGGGCTAACTGGTTCACCTCCTTGAAGGAGTACAACATAGAAATTACCCCAGCATAGATAGTGAGAGGCCAAGGGTTATGCAAGTTAGTTGTTGATTCAGCAGCAGGACAACAAGAAGAAAGTGATACGTCAAACCTAGGACAACACGATCAAAATACAATCTGTTGCGCACAAAACTCTGTCAGTCCTTGGTATGACGATATAAAATTTTGTCTTGAACATGGGTCAGCCCCCCGTCACTTGGATCCCACTAAAAGAAGAGCGTTGAGATTAAATTATGCCTCCTTTCATTTGGTTAATGGTATTTTGTTTCGTCAAAATTTTGATGGCGTACTGATGCGCTGTCTTGAGAAGGACGAAGCATAAAAAGTCTTACTAGAGTTGCACGCGGGAGAAGCTGGTGGTCATTTTGGTGGTGACACCACTACCCATAAGGTTTTGAGAGCCGGTTATTACTGACCCACACTTTTTAGAGACGCCCATGCCTTGTGTCGTAAGTGTACCATTTATCAAAAAGCATCAGGGCGGTTACAGAAACCAGCCTTTCCTTTGCAGCCCGTTTCAGTAGACTCTCCTTTTCAGCAGTGGGGCCTGGATATCATTGGTCCAATCAACCCCCCATCCTCAAAACAACATAAGTTTATCATAACAGCCACAGATTACTTTACCCGGTGGTCTGAAGCTGCCACATTAAGAACTGTGAACACCGGTCAGGTAATTGCCTTTTTAAATTCGAATATTATCACTCGTTTTGGTATTCCTGATTGTTTAGTATTCGACAACGCTTCTTATTTTTCGTCTCTTGATATGAGTGAATTTTCTTTAGAAAAAGGAATTAAATTGAAGTATTCTGCTAGCTATTACCCCCAGGGCAACGGATTAGCAGAATCAACAAATAAGAATTTGATTAAAATCATCAAGAGAATGGTGGTTGAAAATCACAAAAACTGGTACAATGCACTGTTAAACGCGCTTTGGGCTGATAGGGTAACCAAAAGCTGCTGTAGGTAGCTCCCCCTTTTTTCTCGTTTATGGAAGAGAAGCAATTCTTCCACCACACATTCTTCTTCCTTCACTACAATTATCACAGAAAATTCAAGAAGAAGATTGTCCCCCTTTGGAAAACCGAATTAACGCTTTGATGAAGCTAGAAGAGGTAAGAGCCCAAGCTAAATGTAAGTTAGATCAGCATCAACTATTGGTTAAAAGATGGTTCAATTCTAACTCTGCTTCTGATAGGAATTTTGAATAGGTGACCTCGTCTTGAAATGGGACAAACCGCATGAGGGAAAGGGAGAGCACACGAAATTTCAAAACTTATGGCTTGGACCGTTTTTAGTTGCTGAGAAGTAGGGTCCCAGTTCTTTCCGATTGCAGAATCTTGAAGGGCAGCCTGACACCTATCCGGTGAATTACCAAGTCCTGAAAAGATACTTTGCTTGATGACAACCCTTGTATATTATGTACATATTTTGCCTTTGTTTGCTTTTCTTTTGCTGTTTTATTTTCGATTTCTCCTTTGAGTTTATCAATTTGTGTTTTTGGAAATACACATACCTGTATACTGAGCTATTCGGACAAAGAAAACAGAAAATTTCTTCACTGAAATGACTACTAAGAAAATTGTATAAACATCAATTGTATACTTCTAAAATTTACATCTGTGACTGGAAAAAGTTTGTTGTTTGAAAGAAGTTAACTGATTTCAATATCTAACATAAGCTTCTCACGATCATCTATTATCTTTTTACATTGTCCCTATTCCTTAAGGGAATGACTCAGAAGATGTCTCCCTGCCTTAGAAATTTGGTTCTGTAAATGAAACATCTCTGGATCTTAATAAAGGACAGTTCTAAAAAATTCTGCCGAGGTCTAAAAAAATAAAAATAAAAAAATGTTAAAATATCATAATTTTCAGCGTCACCCCGCTCAACTATATATCTTTGAAAAACAAAATAAAACATTAATAGAGTTGTGGGAAGTGCTTGTAAACCCATCAGGATGTTGAACAGGTCTGCTGGCAGCGGTTAAATGCATGCATGACGCCAAGACAACTTCGTCGGGGTACTGAACAAGCCCGCTGGCAGCGAAGCAATGTCAGGTGTATGAAAATTGGCAAAAATAAAAAAAACCTCTTAACCTTAAAATGTCCTTTATTCTGATCTAGAACTTCTTGGCAGGATACGGATGTCAGAGTGGGTTAAATGGAAACCCTGTCGAGGGTATGGACGTCTGCTGGCAGCAGTGGCTCTGTCAACAGTATTGGAGATTTTATCTTTAATATCGTGGCTCGTTTGTCTTAAGACTGTTATCAACTTTCATCCTTTAAACACTGCTGGAATATTTGGTTAATGATGATGTTTACACGATTTTCTGGTTGTTATTTTTGAGTTATAATTTTTCTCATTATCCTAATATGAATTTGTTCTTTTGGTAGAAATAACTGCTTCTACCAGTGTGTCGCCATTGTTGGCAGCCAATTCACATTTTTCTACTATTCTTATAAGCTGCCTACACCAGTGCTTTGCAAACCTTGATTTTCATCGCAATTTTTGAATAAAATGACACTATTATTTTTGCGCTATGTGGACAATTTCCTTTGTTCTTGTTTTCACGACTGCAAATGTGAAAACTTGGTTTTCAAAGTCACATTAAAACCGTCACTGGATTGTTGCGATCTTTCTTGTCGATATGCCCATGGCATTTCCAATTTACCTATCGTTATACAATTGGAAAGACTCTAAGATCCCTATTCATTTGGCATTTTTATTTGTTAATATGACTTCGTTTTACAAGACTGTAATGATATTCTTTTGATCGAGTTTGTGATACATTGGTGATTTGATTTATATGTTCTTTGATCATTGGTTTCATGAAAACACATTGGTGTTATGGTTAGACCCTTGGTATAAATCGTTTCACATAACACATGTTTCATATGATAGGACCCCTGGTGTGATTTCGAGTTATGGCCTTGGTTTTAAAACTATGCTCCTTGTACAAGTGTTTGGTCGATTTACCATAAGGTTTTATTAATTGAATGGCGCAGTTGTTAACATATGCAGAATGATTGAATAGTAATATGCACCGGTGGTTGTACTATGGATATGATTGTTGTGCATGGGCTGAAATAGCTCCACCACCTTCGCACATTCTGTCATAAATGTTTTTCCCCCTATCCCGGGTCACCCCTGGTGTTTTCGGGTAAGCCTGTGAGTGTTCTTCCCCTACATATGCTGTGTTCAAACCCTGGCTCATTCTCCTCACTCACCGTGTGCTCCTGTCTATGGCACTGGTGGTGTGCATAGAGCCAAACGGTAGTCAAGCTCTGTTACTGTTCGATGATGCTCGAAAGGATTTAGAGGATAATGGTTGGCTCGTGTTTATACAGAGGTTCGAGGGTTTCAATCTTTTTGTTGCACAGTAATTGTTTATGGATAAATTCGTGAGTGCGGACACAGACCAATCTCCCTAGATCCACCTGGATCTAGAACAAAACAGGACAGAATATACCGCTTTCCCTAGATCTAACTATTGAATCAAATTGGAAGTGAGAAGAAGATATGTACC
>ML778298.1:853529-880717 GCA_009831015.1 Picea engelmannii | reverse complement strand
ATAGGAAAATGCAATTTCTTTTCTCAGGAAAAGTTCTTCTTCCTTCCCTCTTCAGGAACTCAGGCCACTATGACCCCTCTAAAGGCAATAGATAGGTTTACATCATTAACGATCATAGGGATGATGAAAATAATGTGTAACAGTAATTCGCTCTCACATTTGATGGGTGTAGGGATAAAGTAGGTGACATTCAACTTGAACTCAATGAAGAATTCATAAGCTCTGCTACAGGACTAGCAACCATGTGCCAGCGATGGTTTAAAAACTCCAAAGTTGATGAGGTGTCGTGGCCATTTCTATTCATATCATGAAAGGTTACATCCTGTGATAAAGGTATGCCTATTTCCACCCTTAAACCCAGGTGGCATGATCTTTTGATAATGGTTAAACAATTTGTGAACTGTGAAGGTCGGTATGGATTGGTTTTTCTTTACCACCTCTGGTTGTTGATGAATTTCATGGGTTATCCTTTGAACATGCCGCATTACTTCTTTCATAGTCTTTACAAGATGTCTAAGAGGTTCAAACGTGAGAAGACTGATAGCAGCTTGTTTCACCATGGCTTGATCAAACTCATCTTCATCCACCATTTAAACCTTCACGACGATAATTGGCAAGCCTTTCTATCTCGAAATGGCTTTGTTGATGCAGATTCTGTCCAAATCGACAAGTCTGTGGTCAGTGAGACTATGGTCGGGCCACCCGTGCCATTTCATATCCTCCTACCCCCTGCTAAACCCTCAGTTTTCCCTGACATCGACCTACCAGACATTATAACAGACAAGACTGAGGCTGTTAAGAAGCCTGTGAGTAAGAGAGTCAAGGGTAACCCTACTGTCGACAACAAGGGTAAGAAAAATGCTCGATTCATATCGAGACTTGCCTAGAATAAGCCTAAGCCAAACATCGACCAAAATCCCATAGTTCTGAGCGAGGACTCGGACTCCGATATCGAGCGCTTCCTAGCTGGAGAGTACCCTTATTCCCATGGTCTATGCTCCGAACAACCCTATGACTATGTATCTAATTTTCCCCCATGCCTAAAGAACAATCCTAACTACCCAGGAATCAGGCTACATAATGAAACCCCTGGTGGCTTACACAAACCCTCGCCTGTGTTATCGAAGCCCGAGCAATCGTCATGCATCCAATGCAATGTATGGATAGAGCGTTATTTCAGTGATGTCCCCCTGCTGCAATCAAAGATCAAAGCATTAGAATAATAGGTGACAGTGCTAGTAAAAGAGAATGATAGGCTATGGACTAATGACAAGAAACAAAAAACCACTAGTTTGATCGTGTTTAGGAATGTTGAAGCTACAACAGCCTTCTTCAATTCCAAATTATCATGACCAAGTTGTTTTATGATTATCCAAGTATGAATTTCGATATGAATTTTGCTTTGTGAGTTTGTTCGAATTAATATAACGAATTGGGTTTTGATTTTGGTTGGCTATGTTCATTTTAATTTGAAATGATTCTGTTATAGTTGGATCCTGTAGAGTAGATTCATTTTACTAAAGTCAAATGTGGTTATGATTTGGTTATGCGATTTTATCATCCCCAGCTTAGTAGAAGCGATTGATTGGTTTTGACTTGGTGTGGTCCGCTTTAGAAAAATTCTGTTGGTTTGAATTAATGTGATCAATGGGGTTTGTTCTCGTTTGGATTCTGGTTACATTCGACCTGTGCAAAAGATCTATTTGCTAAAATCGTGGAGTTGTGTTGATTCATAACAACTGTGTCAAACACAAACTGTTTCGATTCGTTTTGATTTGATTGCTACGTGTCTTGAGTTAGCACGATTGCTTGTATGAGTTGGATTGGTATCGAAAATAGATTTGATGCTTCTCTGTTGGTTTTGATTTTAAAAAATGATTTTGTTAAGCTCAGATCGACATATTTTGTCTCTGTTGAATTCGTATGAAAAACTCGGCTAATAGTTCATTTTCAAATTGATTCAAGTGATGATTTCGTTGACTGTCAATCGATTTTGTCTGCCCCCAATTGGCAATAACAAACGTTTGACGAATCCCACATATCCTGTTATCAACCAATTAATTCAATTACGATTTCATTTGTATCCATTTACATACAAGTTTTGATTTGATTTGTAAATAGCATGGGTCGTTTGTATATGTTTAATATAGCTCTATCAATTTGAAAAAATGATCCTGTTGATTTCGTTTGATTCGAAAATGATTTTGGTGTTGATTTCAATTGGTTCATGAAAACGATTTCATTGCTGTCGAGTTATCCAATACGATTCTGTTTACCCGAAATTGTGATAAAAAATTAAACAGAGTACATCTATCTCTGTAATAATTCATTTGATCATAATATTGTCTGCTCTCGAATTAGTATAACAGTTTTTTATTTGAATGATTCGTTCGTTTTCATATAGAAATTAGATATTTGTTTAGTAGTTTGAATTTAATTCTTTGAGTTTTGAATTGGTTTTAAAACGATTCTGTGTTTGATTTAGACCAGCTACAGAATCGCAAGATTCTGTAGCTAGTCTTTAAAATTAGATTTTTGTTCATTTTATCAATAAAATATCCTCTTAACTTGTCTATTTTTGTCCTCTTACAAGTACATTTGAATTGCAATGATCAATTGGGCATGCTGTGGTAGTTTAGGAGAGATTTGTGTGATGTAATTTTTATTTTAAGTTGTTAGTTTGAGTCAGAAATAGAGACTTGGGATATCATCCCAGACTTTTTGTAAACTGTTTTGATAATTCCCACAGGGATGTTTTACCCTGTGGGAAGTCTTTAAATACTTGTTTTTTTTGTAATACACCCATCATCATCCTCACTAGTGGGAGAACTAGACTATGGATTTATGATACAGACTGAGATGAAAGTTGATGTCTTGTAACAGCTTTCGCTTTCAATATATCAAACTTTTGTTTCAAGTTTATTCGTATCAGTTTGCAATTGATTATAGACTACTTTAGCTATCGTAATCTATTGCAGGTTGATGTGACTTGATTAATGTGTAATATATATCTGATCTCTCTCTTATTTAAAAATACAACAATTAACTTGTTTCGGTTAATGAATTACAGATTTCTCTTCTTCGTTGATTGAATCATTTTGTACAAATCCTTACACGCAGATTTATCTAAATGTTATGATTTGTAAATCATAACATTGCTGTAAATTTTTATGTCTTGTTTGACATGTAATTATATTTGAAGAGCATAGTTTCTTCTAGTTTACGAGAAGGTCGTGGATAATCCGGTGCGGGTTTCCTCCCTCCGATCAGCTAAGACAATCATTGCATACAGGACAAACCTGGAGTGTTTCTTCAGGTCAGTGTGTTATTTGTTATTTGATAGTTAATTAGTTAGTATAATATAAGTAGTTTAGATAAATATATTAGTTTAGATACATAGTTAGAATTATTGTTTTAATTGCTTAGCTTAGATAGTTTTTTAGTTTATTTCTTTTTCATTAAATTATAAAAATAAAAATAAAACAATAGTTTCGCTGTCTTAGGGCAGATTACAAATGAGATTTGCAGGTTTTCATTTAAATCTGTAATTTGTAAATATTGTACATTTGTGAATGAGATTTAATGTTGTTAGCAGTTAGATGTTTAATTTCGTAGATTTATTATAGTATTAGATAGTAAATTGTATATATAATAGTTTAGATTTGTTTATTAGTTTGTTTTAATTGTTATTTTTCATTTAGATTAGTTAATTTAGAGTAGTTTTCTTTTTGTTTTCTTAGGACTTAGATCGGCTAACAGAGCCGCTAAACCCGTCAGGGTGGGTTATCCCAAACGGCTTGGGTTATTTAGACAACCCCGGACCGGATCCACTCTCCCAGTTGACGAGCGTTTATTTTCGCCCGTCAACATGACCTCGACAAGATCCCATTGGCTAACAAAGATCATTTGATATCAGATACAAGGTGCAAAGTTGATTTCACGGAGTTGCATTTGTGTCTCAAAGACACTTTCTTAAATCAAACCGACGTAATTGGGCTCTGGGAGTCCAATCTTCCTTTATATAGTTTTCCCTGGGTCCATCATTTCCCTGAATTTTCCCTCAAATGCCAGTCTCATTACCTTCCCGACCAAAGAGCCATAGTATCGTCATCAGGAGAAACTCTATTCTTCATCATGCCAGAGGCCATTGATCAGATGATGCAAACACCCAAAAATGAATCTGCATCCCCTTTCAATATCAAAATCATAACAGAGTTATACCAAAAATTATCTTTTCCTCAAAGAGCCTAGATATTCGAATTTTTTCTCCCATAGAATGCTCAGTTCCCCAAATCAAATCCCCCTTATCCTTCCTCCCTGTTCTTAGAAAATGGAAACCAAGTCATTTCATCACTTTTTTGTCTTCTTTGTTATTTTTCAAACGCATGGGTGGATGAACCTATATTGGGTTTTCTGTCCATTTTCTCTACCAAGGAAAAATTCACCTCTCAGTTCAACTACAACACTTTCCTGGCAGAGAACATTCACGAGCAGTTTCCACAATTCACCATAGAGGGCATGTTCTGGTACTCATCCATCCTAGCTTACATGTTCATCTTTTTTCAGGAAGATAGGTTCTCTTTCTCGATGCAGAAGATGGACAAGGAAGGAAAACCTCAAGCACTCACATTATGGACATCGCTGCCTAGGAGAAACTCCATTGAGTTCACTTTTAAACAATTCATTGAATTATTTTATCATCCAGTTGTAGGCATGCTTAGTGGAATACCTAAGCCGAGAATAAATGAAGAAATTCAAAGAGTACTACACCTTTCAGATTTTGCAAAGACTGGAGATTGGTTTCTATACCAGAATCACATGGAGATGAGAGTGTATGGGTGCAAACTAGCTCCATACAAGTTGCCTAAGTGTGTGCCTGTTCGAATATTTGCACTGGAATATATTCGTCACATGATAAAATCATATGATATCCCCACTTATGATAAAATCATATGAGGATCAAAGGACAAATAGGCCCATTTATCTGCAACAGTCGCGCTGTTGGGGAAGAGGCAGACAAATTGTTGAAGGAGATGAAATTCAACACAAGTTTTATTTGAAGATATGACCTGTAACACCCTATTTCCCCTAGTCTGTAAAAATAACTATACTGGCCAGGTATTGTGGCAAACTCAGAAATGTGAATGTGTGATGTGAATGGACCTTGTGAAAAAGGTCGATGAATGTGAATAATATTATGAATATATATATTGCAGGACTGCTAAGAGGGGATGTTCTGAAAAAGAGACCACGATGGATGGAGAAAGGTGGTGGAAGGCACATGGAATGGTGGCGTTAACTTCCATCGAAACCAATACCGCATTTGGACTTCACTAGTGCATAGAACCAAGAGCGTCTCGCTAGCCCCAAATTAAATGACTCGCCAGGTTGGTAGGTAAAGGGCTCCTCATGAGTAATGAGGGATGAGGGTGAACCGCCCATCTGTAGAGTCCTTAGACATGACCACCGCGAGGAAAAGCATACCACATGAAACCTCACCGAAAGGAGAAAAGGCAGGAAGAGTGGGTGATCAAGGGGGAGACATGAGGGAAAGAAGAAGGAAAAGAAATCTGGAAAATACAGAGTCAGTGATAGCGGAGAAGAAGGAGAGTAACCTTCATTCTCGGTCATTGGCGAACATAGACTCAATCTCACAGCATCGTGGTATCAGCTCAGGGGTGGCTAGTGGTAAATCAGTTGGGATTCACTGAGCCTACGGTTGGGTGGAAACGAGCACCCCTCTCAGCAGTTGCAATCACATCTGGTGTTATTTCTGATAAGTGTTTTACATCTTGCATCTTGAAATGTATATCCTGGAATTTATGACCATATTGCATCTTGAAATTTATACGCTGACATGTATGCTCATAGTCTATGTAGTTTATGAATGGTTTTAGTATAAGACCGTTTGTGTGGTGTTTTGATCAGAAATGGTGGTTGAATGCATTTATTGGAAGGACCACATATGGCTTATGTTTATAGATAGATTGTTATATATATATATATATATATATATATATATATATATATATATGCATATTGAATTAGTTTAGACTTCAAGTCTGTTTTCGGGAAATCTATACCTTTATCTGTCTCAGGTAATACCCTGGATAGATCTGCCCATAGAGACATCCTTCTTGGAAATCTCACAAAGAACCTGGAAAAGGATTTGAAGGCGCAAGTCTTAGTAACCCTGTATGAGGAAGAATGATCCTCTTGAAATTCTGAGATGGAAGTGTAGGGATAAGTATCGATCGACGGATGAGATCCTTTCGAAAGATCTATGGTCAGTCACGACCATTAGATTGGAGGAAGAAACGAGGGCGTTAAATGACTCAACCTCTTTCTTTTATCTTCGTGAGTAGCGGAGGAATCGGGACTGTAGATCCCAAGATCCATGGAAGTTACCTAGATCATCCATTTGTAGAGAACATGTGGCTTTTGATCGACGTTTCGGCACCCAGGAAACCAAAGGGAAAGAACGCTTGTCTTCACAAGTCGTGAAATCCCAGTACCCGAAACCCCAATGTTCTCTATGGTGGAAAGGAGGAGTCTCGAAAGGATCTAGATTGTCCATCGGAGGAGACGCACGGTGAGAAATCAGAGTTTGGGGAAACCTCCGAAATCCCGTGGATCGTTGGATCCAAATCCTTGAGGATTGTTGATATCCTACACGAATCCCCATATCGGGATTCAGGGATTGGAGTGACAAGAGTTTTGGATTCGTTGCATCGTGAACTCCCGGTTCATGAAACTCCGAAAATATCCAAACCGTTGGATCCAAGACAACGAGAGTCATTGGATATCATACAAGAACTCGAGTATCGGGTTTCGGGGTTTGAAGAGTCAAAAGACTTGACTCTCTTGCTTTTCAAACTCCTGATTTATGAAATCTCGATACAGCCAGGACCGTCGGATCAGGGGAGGCTTATAGCCGTTGATCTCCCTTTGGAGGGGAACTTCAGAGATTACAAAGTTTTGGGGATTCGAAAGGGAGAGGAAGAGACATCGCATCACGATTCCCCGAATCACGAAACGCCAGTAAGTGCTTTGTCGATTTAGCACGTGGTCACAGAACAGGGCCACATGGACAAGAACCAAGTGGGGAGCTTGTCTCTCGCCAGCCCTTTCAGGGTTCAACATTTTGGCATTTCAGGGTTTGCAGAGTCAAAAGAATCGACTCACTTATATCGCTGAGTCGTGAAATGCGAAAAGGTGCGTAGTTGTTTGGCCGGTGGTCATTACCGACGATCACAGGGAGGTGGAAAAAGGGAAGAGCTAGCCTGTGCTAAGTCCCTGTAGGACTTCAGGGATTCTGTCCCTCGAGAAAAGGTGACAAATTTATTATGCCATAGTAGGTGTGTTACAAATTGGTATCATAGCATGGTTACAACACTTGGCTTGCTTGGGATCATGAACGAGTTGCGCAGAAGCTCCGTTCGAAACATTCCTAAAAGGAGTAACCCCCTGTCTTAACCGTCCTTATCAAAAGACGAAGTTAAGAATGAAAAAAAACCCTATTGTGTGTGTGTACATGTTAAAATATGAATTATGTACTGGTTATAAATAAATATAAATATTGACTAACAACCAACGTTTTTCCTTTTTCACACTAGAGGAAGATCAACCTTGGGAAATTATCAATGCATAGTATGGTGGCTCACCATGAAGTGGGAGAGGGATCCCACAATAGAAACAAATATTCTAATGAAAGGAGGGAAGTAGGGACCCCTCCAGATATAGCCGAGACTGTGAGGAGTCTCATGGTCTAATTACAAAGCTAGAAGGATGAGAATGAAAGGATGGTAAAAGAACAAGAAAAGAAAACAGAAATTAACGCAGTTTAACTGCAGAGTTTATATGATCTACAAAGACAAATGCAACATGAACCTGAAACTCAGAAACATGGTCATATCAGTGGCCACACTGAGAGGAGCACCTTGAAAAAGGTCCACCCCAGAGGTAAAGGACAAGTGTCGAATGATTCCTTTGAAAAGGAATCTCGCAATTCTGAGGGCTCTTCTAGCAGCAAAACTAGTTCCTATTCCTGAAGGAAATGGAAGAAGCAAAAGTGTTCCAAAGGTCAAAAATTTGAACAATTTAGAAAACCCAAACCACCCTCCTTCGATGGTGAAATAAAGAAGGGAGAGGAAGGAGAGGCCTAGCTGCTTGGACTAAAGAAGTATTTCAGAGTCCATGACTTTTCAGAAAATATGAAGGCCTGAGTGGCCACCTTCAACTTAAACGAAAAGGCTTCCATTTGGTGGGAAGACCTTAAGAATGTGAAAGGGGTTCACGAAGAGGACCTGTCTTGGGAACGGTTTGAGAAATACTTCCAGAATAAGTATTTGTCGGAAAAATATTTCGACGAAAAGACTAAAGAGTTTTATGAACTCAAACTGGGACAACTCACTATAGAAGAATATGTCAACAAATTCCTCGATTTGTTGAGGTATGTACCCTATATAAAAGTGAAAAAGGAAAAGGTACAATGCTTCATCAGTGGACTACCTAAGGACTATCGAAACGGAATTGAATTTGATGAGCCAAAGACTCTAGAAGGCACTATTCGAAAGGAGACCGATTGTCATGAACAGTTTGGGCATCGAGTAGAACCTCACGAAGGATGGAAATAGAAGAATAGTTCAATATTTCAGAAAAAGGGAATTAAATCCCTAGGATTTAAGAACTATAAGAAGAACCCAATAATGAGCTTCCCAGCCTGGAGTATGCACCAGCAGAATTTCCCCTCCTTGAGTGGAAATAAAACTTCTGGACCCATATCAGTGAAGACCGATAACCCAAAGAGAGAACCTTTGAAATTCTGGGCTTGTGGGGAAGAACATCTATTGAGAGACTGTCCACAACGACAACAGAATAGTCGAAGGATTTATAACATCCAAGAATCTACTACCGTTAATGATGTGTCTAGGAGTGAGCCACAAATTTACGCAGCCTTGGATAATAACCAAGCTGACCACCAAGCTTCAGTGGTGGAAATAGAAGGTATGATTTCCAACCATCTAGTGTCTGTTTTGATTGACCCTGGTTCAAATTTGATTTATATATCCCCTAAAGTTGTTGATAAGTGTAAACTACAACCACAAAAACATACCAAGCCATGGTTGGTACAGTTAGCCATTGGCACCAAAAGAAGGGTAACAGAGGTTATACCAACCTGCTAATTGATGTTTGGTAGATTCCCCACCCAAAAAACCCTTAACTTATTACCCCTGGGATCGTATGATTTGTCGATTAGTATGGACTGGCTAGCCGCCCATAAAGCCAAATTGGACTGTTATCATAAAACCTTAGAATGTGTAAGTAAAGAAGGGAAAACGATAACCCTTCAAGGGATCCGAAAACATGTCTCGGTGAGACAAATATCAACTCTACAAATGAGAAAGTATTACCGAAAGGGATGTCCCCTATATGAAATATAGGTGTTGAAAACAATCGAAAGTGACAAACCAAGCCCTGATGATCACCCTATCCTAAGAGAATACAAAGATGTGTTTCTGGAAGAGGTACCGGGTTTTCCTCCGAGAAGGGACATTGACTTCTTGATAGAACTTGCACCAGGAGCAGTGTCGATGTCTAGGACACCCTACCAGATGAGCACACCTGAGTTAGTTGAACTCAAGTTGCAATTAAAAGAAATGATGGATAAGGGCTATATTTGGCTCAGTGTGTCTCCATGAGGAGCACCAGTCTTGTTCGTGAAAAATAAGGATGGTACCCTTAGACTGTGTATAGATTATAGGCAACTCAATAAGGTAACTATAAAGAACAAGTACCCCTTACCCAGGATCGATAACTTGTTCGATCAATTGGGGGGTGCGTCTATTTTATCAAAGATTGACTTGAGGTTGGGATACCATCAATTCCGAATCAAGGGTGAAGACATCCATAAAACTTCCTTCCGAATGAGGTATGGTCACTATGAGTTTGTGGTAGTGCCATTTGGGTTGACCAATGCCCCTACCACTTTTATGTGCTTGATGAACAATGTACTCAACAAATTCCTAGACAAATTTGTGCTTGTTTTTATTGATGATATATTAATTTACTCCAAGAACAGAAAAGAGCATGAAGATCATCTTAGACTTGTGCTTCAAGTGCTAAGAGAACATCAACTCTATGCCAAATTTAGCAAATGTGAATTCTTCCAGAAGAGTGAATTCTTCCAGAAGAAAATACATTACTTAGGCCATGTTCTCTCCGAAGAAGGAGTAGCGGTAGACCCTGACAAAATCAGGTCTATCATGGAATGGCCTACCCCAAAGGATGTTTTGGATATCAAGTCCTTTATGGGATTAGCAAGATACTATAGGATATTTATAAAAGTATTCTCCAAGATTGATTGTCCAATCACTGCCCTATAGAAGAAGGGGACAAAATTCCTATGGACATAGAAATATGAAGAAATATTTCAAACCCTGAAACATCTACTGACCCATGCACCCGTGTTGAAGATCGCCAGTCCCGAAGCCGACTTCCTCATATGCACAGATTCCTATAAGGAAGGGCTCGGAGGAGTCCTTATGCAGGGAGGAAGTGTGATCTGCTATGAATCCCGAAAATTGAATGAGCATGAAGTCAACTATGTGACCCATGATCTAGAGCTAGTTGCCATAGTGCATGCCTTGAAAATGTGGAGGCATTACCTCTTGAGAAGAAAATTTGTACTTATGACAGATCACTGTGGATTGTGATGTCTGTTTGATCAACCAAAGCTCAATTCTAGACAAGCTAGGTGGATGGCCCTCCTTAGCAAGTTTGATTTCGAGATCAAACACATTAAAGGAAAGGAAAATAGGGTGGCCGATGCCCTTAGTAGAAGTATGAAAACAATTCACCTGGCAGCGGTGAGCACCTACGAGACGGATGTCAAAGAAAGAGTTAGAAATGAACAAGAAACAGATCCCTTCATCCAGACCGTGACCATGTACCTATAGCAAGAACCCGCCGGAGTAAAATATGAAGGCTACCAGATGACCGAAGGAGGTCTTCTCACTTATAGGAGAAGATTTTATATTCCAGATTGTGACGACTTGAAGGGGTTCATACTGGATGAACTACATAACAGACCTTATTCTGGTCATCCAGGATACCAGAAGATGATCACGGCCACCAAGAAACAATTCTATTGGCCTAGAATGAAGAAAGACATAGTTGAGTACTTGGCCAAATGCATAGAGTGCCAACAGATTAAAGAAGAACACCGACACCCAGCAGGATTATTACAATCTTTACCAATCCCAGAATGGAAATGGGAAACCATCTCCATGGATTTCATCACTGGATTACCAACATCGACCAAACAGAATGATGCCATCATGGTAGTGGTGGATAAATTGAGCAAGTCTGCTCACTTTATCCCTGTCAAGTCAACTTGCAAGGCAATAGACATCGCCCAGGTATTCATGAAGGAGATATTCAAACTACATGGTATGCCGAAAGAGATCGTGTTCGACAGAGACACGAAATTTACTTCCAACTTTTGGAAGTCACTAATGGCTGGTTTAGAGACCAAATTGTTGTTTAGCACCGCCTATCACCCTCAAATGGACGGACAAATAGAAAGAGTGAACCAAATACTTGAATACATGCTAACAATGTATGTAATGCATCAACCCAAGAACTGGGAAGACTACTTGCCACTGATAGAATTTTCCTACAACAACGGCTACCGAGCATCCTTAAAGATGAGTCCCTTCGAAGTCCTCTATGGTAGACCGTGTAACACTCCAGTCAGCTAGAGTAATCCCGTAAACAAGATTTCTTTTGGACCCGACATGTTGAAAGAAATGGAACAGCAAGTGACTCAGATAAAACAAAACCTAAAGGTCGCTCAGAACCGATAGAAAATTTATGCCGACCAAAAGAGAACTCCAAGAGATTTCAAAGAGGGAGATCATGTATATCTCAGAGTTAGGACTAGGAAGAGTTCTCTGAAAATGGGAGCTTGTGCCAAGTCAACACCTCGGTATTGTGGACCCTTTGAGGTTCTAGATAGAGTGGGACCTGTAGCCTATAGGCTAGCACTTCCTCCCACAGTCAAAGCACATAATGTTTTCCATGTCTCATTATTGAAGAAATATGTACATGATGCTAACCATATAATTGATTGGTCTGTGATCTAGGTGCAACCAGAGGGAGAGTTTCTACCAGAACCTCAATGCATACTGGACAGAAAGGAAACCCCGCTCCGGAACCGAACCATTGCACAAGTCAAGGTGCAGTGGAAACATTTTGGCCCAGATGAGGCTACATGGGAAATGGAGGATGCCATGAAACGCGCATATCCAATTTTGTTTACACCTGTACATGCATGTCAATTTGATAGATGGAATATCGAGGACGATGTTCCTTTAAGGGGGAGGGAATTGTAACACCCTGTTTCCCCCAGTCTGTAAAAATAACTATACTGGCAAAGTATTGTCGCAAACTCAGAAATGTGAATGTGTGATGTGAATGGACCTTGTGAAAAGGGTCGATGAATGTGAATAATATTATGAATATATATATTGCAGGACTGCTGAGAGGGGATGTGCTGAAAAAGAGACCATGATGGCTAGAGAAAGGTGGTGGAAGGCACCTGGAATGGTGGCATTAACTTCCATAGAAACCAATATCGTATTTGGACTTCACTAGCCCGGAGAACCAAGAGAGGCTCACTGGCCCCAAATTAAATGACTCACTAGGTTGGTAGGTAAAGGGATCCTCATGAGTAACGAGGGATGGGGGTGAACCGCCCATCCGTAGAGTCCTCAGACCTGACCACCGCGAGGAAAATCATGCCACACGCAACCTCGTTGAAAGGAGAAAAGGTAGGAAGAGTGGGTGATCAAGGGGGAGACGCGAGGGAAAGAAGAAGGAAAAGAACTCTGGAAAATACAGAGTGAGTGATAGCAGAGAAGAAGGAGAGTAACCTTCGTTCTCAGTTAGTGGAGAACATAGACTCAGTCTTGTAGCATCATGGTCTCAGCTTGGGGGTGGCTAGTGGTAAATTCGTTGGGATTCATTGAGCCTATGATTGGGTGGAAATGAGCACCCCTCTCAGCAGTTGCAATCACATCTGGTGTTATTTTTGATAAGTGTTTTACATCTTGCATCTTGAAATGTATATCCTGGCATTTATGATCATCTTGCATCTTGAAATTTATACGCTGACATGTATGCTCATAGTCTGTGTAGTTTATGAATGGTTTGAGTATAAGACCATCTGTGTGGTGTTTTGATCAGAAATGGTGGTTGCATGCTTTTATTGGAAGGACCATGTATGGCTTATGTTTATAGAGAAATTGGTATATATATATATATATATATATATATATATATATGCATATTGAATTAGTTCAGACTTCAAGTCTATTTTCGAGAAATCTATACCTTTATCTGTCTCAGGTAATACCCTGGATAGATCTCCCCATAGAGACACCCTTCTTGGAAATCTCACCAAGAACCTGGAAAAGGATTTGAAGGCACAAGTCTTAGTAACCCTATACGAGGAAGAATGATCCTCTTGAAATTCTGAGATGGCAGTGTAGGGATAAGTATCAATCAACGGATGATATCTTGTCAGAAGATCTGCGGTTAGTCACGACTGTTAGATTGGAGGAAGAAATGAGGGCGTTAAATGCCTCAATCTCTTTCTTTTATCTTCGTGAGTAGCGGAGGAATCAGGACCGTAGATCCCAAGATCCATGGAAGTTACCTGGATCGTCCATTTGTAGAGAACATGTGGCTTCTGATCGGTGTTTCGGCACCCAGGAAACCAAAGGGCAAGAGCCCTTGTCTTCGCAACTCGCGAAATCCCGATACCCGAAACCCCGATGCGCTCTATGGCGAAAAGGAGGAGTCCCAAAAGGATCTAGATCATCCATCGGAGGAGACGTGCGGTGAGCGGTCAGAGTTCGGGGAAAGATCTGAAATCTCATGGACCATTGGATCCAAATCCTTGAGGATCGCTGATCTCCTACATGAATCCACATATTGGGATTTGGGGATTGGAGTGACAAGAGTTTTGGAGTCGTTGCATTGTGAACTCTCGGTTCATGAAACTTCAAAAAGATCCAAACCATTGGATCCAGGATAGCGAGAGCCATTGGATATCATACAAGAACTCGAGTATTGGGTTTTGGGGTTTGAAGAGTCGAAAGACTTGACTCTCTTGCTTTTCGAACTCCCGATTTCTGAAATCCCGATATGGCCAGGACCGTCGGATCAAGGGAGGCTAATAGCCATTGGTCTCCCTTTGGAGGGGAACTTCGGGGATTACGGAGTTTTGGGGATTCGAAAGGGAGAGGAAGAGACATCGCATCGTGATTCCCTGAATCGTGAAAAGCTAGTAAGTACTTTGTCAATTTAGCGCATGGTCATGGAACAGGGTCACATGGACAAGACCCAAGCGGGGAGCTTGTCACTCGCCAGCCCTTTCGGGGTTTTGCATTTCGACATTTCAGGGTTTGTAGAGTCGAAAGACTCAACCGGCTTATATTGCTGAGTCGCAAAATGTGAAAAGGCGCCTAGTTGTTTGGCCGGTGGTCATAACCGACGATCACATGGAGGTGGAAAAAAGGAAGAGCTAGCCTACGCTAAGCCCCCGTAGGACTTCAGGGATTTTGTCCCTCAAGAAAAGGAAACAAATTTATTATTCCATAGTAGGTGTGTTACATGACCCCAGTGGGATCATTGTAGAGATGAGGTCCAAGAACAAAAGTTCACCCTACGCCCACACGCTCAAGCCAGAAATCAAAAAATATGTGAACCATACAGAATGGGAAGTAAATACTCTGGTAGATACAGAGCCACAATAATCGCTTTCATTATCTATCTCATCGACTGCTACTCCTTAGATACCCAAGGACAAAATTACAAGAAAGGATGATTCACCTTCAATCACTGAGGTATCAGTAGAAGAATTCTAAGTATACAACAAGAAAACCAAAACCACTCCTGCTACTCACATGTCTGGTGAGGAAGAGCCCTATTATGCCACAGTGATTGAGAGAAGACAATAGGTGGTGTCAATGTATTCTTCAAAGAAGCAGACAGAAATAGTTGTGACCACCCAAGCTCCATAAGGATCTGCACCTGTAAGCGTTTTTTAGAAATATGATATGATTAAAAAGAAGAACTAGATGTTGACTAATAACACTTATTCCCAGTTCTGGAAACAAACTTCCACAACACATAACAAGCTATTGTCAACCTTTGATATAGATAAAGGAAGAATGCATCCAGCATTCCTGCAAGCACAAGTGCCTCACCCCAAAGAGATCACTGACTACAAGAGGTCAACTATTTTTTTTGACACTAAACAAGTCCATCCAGCTAACCAGATGGATTTTCATAGAAAGAATGGAGAAATGGTCTTCTCCACATTAGCACATTCTTCCTCTATCGTAGCCAAGTTATAGGTGTATTTAAGCAATGTTTAGACCCAATTGAAGTTGGAGAAGATATCCTCTTTTGCAAAGGATAATAAAATAAAATCCTTAGAGGAATTGGTGCTTAAGATTGGGTACGATCCCTCGAATGTTAAAGAAACAAATGAAATGTTGAATAAAAAGAATGCTGACATTTCATCTTTGAGAAAACAATTGAAATTTCCACCAATAGAGGATTCACAAGCTAAAGAGGTAGGTGAAGCCAAAAACAAGAAAGAAGAATTATTGAAGCTTATCATGCAACAGAACGCACAACTCAGAGAAATGGAGATAGAGTTGGAAAGATTATTGAAAGAAAAGGAACAAATGACACCAATGGAATTCATCCCATTGAGTGAAGTTCCCATTGCAGGAGTAAGTACAAAAACAATTCCAACAATCACTATAGCAAAAATTCCGTCAGCAGCCCCATTGATAGCACTGGAAAACAATGTGGAGCTAGAAATGTCCATGGAGGAAATGAATTTGCAAGAGACATAGATTAATAGGTTGAAAATCTCTAGGAACTCAAATCCTCTTTCCAAACAAGATATAATGTTGAGAGACAAGCAACAGATAAGCTTAAGAAGGAAATACAACAACTCCAGAAACAAACAGTGGCAGGCAAGACATTAACAAAGGCTAAGGAAAACATATGGACAGATATTGAAAAATCCATAAATGAAATTTGGCCCATGGTGAAAATCATGTTTGAGCAACATGATCTAGTGTTAAAGAGTAGGCAAGCCATTGACAGGATAAGAACACAGCTAGGTGAGATACCCTCAGCGGCCAATGAGATCATCCAGTTTATGAACTCCAAAACCAAAAAAGAGTTGTGTTGACGGGCGAAATTGACCGCTCGTCAACTGGAGGACTGAATCCAGTATGGGGTTGTCTAAATAACCCAACACGTTTGGATTAATCCACTCTGATGGGTTTAGCGGCTCTGTTGGCCGATCTAAGTCCTAGGAAAGTTAAAAAAACTAAACTAAAGAAACTAAGTAAAAAAAAAAAAAAAACAGCTGCTGCAACTATATACAAGTCTAATATATATTCACATTTCGCTAATTAATATTAGTGAAATAGTAATCCTACTCATTAAATATACAGTGTATTGATATGATTAAATATCTGTTTTCTATACAGTATTCACAAAATGCAATTTTTGATCGAAATTTGCAAAATCATATATGAATTGTCTTATGACAGCGAAGCTAGTATTTTTATTTTTATAACTTTTATGAAAAAGAAATGAAATGATAGCTATCTAACTAAGAAATAAAAATAAAAATATGTATGGTGTATCTAAACTACAGAGAATTCTTATATTAATTAAACTATTAAAATGAAAATGGCAAACTGACCTGAAATTATCATCTCCTACTCGTCCTGTACATAGCATCTGCGTTTACTATTTGATGAGGCCAACCCGCACCAGATTTTCCAATACTTCGCGTAAACATGAAGAAACAACTTTTTTGAATGCTAACGACAGAACATGTAAAGGATGTAGCAACGACAATTTTATAATTTACAAATGATTACATTAAGATAAATCTCACTGCAAAGATTTGTATATAACTGTTCATTTAACAAAGAAGATTAACCTTATGTTCATTAAATTGAAACAGGATAATTGTTGTATGTGAAGTGAGAGACATCAAATATGGACACTATTTAAATCCCATCACATCAACCTGTAACAAATTGTGATATCTAAAGTAGTCAAAAAATTGATTACAAATTGAAATGAACAAAAACTTGAACAAAAGTATGATATATTGAAGTTAAAGCTGTACAAACATCTACTTTCATTCGAGTCTGAATAATTATCAATCCATAGTCTCTGCTCCCAAGCAACAATGATCTTTGTTTACAAAAATAATACATATATAAAGGCCACAGGATGAAAACATTCATTGTGGAAATTATCAAAGCTGTTGCAAAAATTATGGGAATACAATCTCCCAAATTCCTATTTATATCTAAGACTAACAGTCTAATCCAAAAGTATGTACAGAAAAAGCGTGTTCAAAGATGCCACTGTCGATCCAATCTCCTTTAAAATTCGTGTGTACCTGTCAATGCACAAGAATACATGATTTTCAGATTGTATTTTAGTTGTAAAATCAAAACAATTCAAATGTTCATAACTAGCTACAGAATCTCATGATTATGTAGCTAGTTATTATTATAAACTAAATCGTGTTTTATAAATTAAATCAAAACATAAATAGATGTGATTGAACAAGCAAATCCTTTATGCTAATTCAAAACAAACAAAATCATTTTAAAATTATTCTTGAAATACCATACCTCGGTTTCAGGGATTCGATTCGATCAAGCTATTTTTGAATTAACAATGGCAGTGGTCGCCTCTACATTTTTGAAAACAACAGAGCATGTGGTCTTCTGCCTTTTATCATTAGCTAGCAACCTATCATTTTCTTTGGTTAGCACATTTACTCGGTCCTCCAAGGACTTGATTCGAAATTGGAGCAAAGGGACGTCTGTATAATATCAGTCGAGCCACGACTTGCATTCATTGCACTGTGGTTGATCAGGCCATGTGATTACAGGTGAGGAGATTTTTAATTGACTAGCAGTTCTTCTGTCGAGTTTGATCCCAGGGTAGTTAGGATCATCTTTAAGACATGGCGTTAGGTTCTTCACATAGTCATAGGGCTTGACTGAACAAAGTCTGTGTGAGTATGGATACTCCTCGGTCAGAAACTGTTCGATTTCAGAATCAGAATCTTCACTCAACAGAATTGGTTGTTGGTCTTTGTTTTCTTATGGTTTGTTACGGGAACACCTTGATACCCAGCGCACAGCCTTTTTACCTTTGCAATTGATATCGTTGTTACCCTTACCATTTTTCCTTTCAGACCTCTTAACAGGCTTACCACTGTCTTTTAGACATGAGTCAGGCAGGGTTTCCGGTTGGGCATCGTTCGGGTAGGTTGAGGGTTCAACAGAGTGTAAGAGTGTAGGAGGGGGAATGACAGGCCCAAAAAGGGTTTCTGTGACCACGGTTTTGTCAACTTGTCGTATTTTAGGACTGGCAAAACCATTCCTCAATAAGAAAGCGTCCCAACAATCACCATTCACCTTCAACTGATGAATCACAATAATTTTAATTAAACAGTGGTGGAAGAGGTTGGAGTCGGCTTTCTCCCTCTTGAAATTTTTAGCCATTTTATATAAAATCTGAAGGAGGAAATGTGTCATATTTTACGAAAAATCTATGAAACTCACGAGCAGTCAGAGGTGGTATAGGAAAACTAAACCATATCTACCCTCACATGTAATGAGTTGCTTGATAATAGCCAACAAATCATGCCACCTAGACTTAAGAGATGTAACTGGAATACCTTTAGCGCAACTATTGATTTTCCTTGAGGTAAACAGCAGTGGCCATGGTACTTCATCAACCTTCAAATTTTTAAACCATTGTTTCCCTTCGGTTGGCAGACCAGTGGCTGAGCTAAGGAAATCCTCGTTCAATTCGAGTTGGATGTCCCCAACTTTGGCCCTGCATCCATCGAATGTACATGAAAATTGTTGAGCGACTGCCAGGTTGAAACCATCGAACTTCTCAATAAAAACCCTCCAACCATTCCTCTCTAGGTCCTCTCGGGTGTTATCAAACAACAACAAAGTTTGGACACCGTTGAGCTCAATTCGCACTATAGGAGACATAGCTAATAGCATAAAATCAACAGGGTAATCGGTGAGAGGGTTTGACAGGGTAG
This sequence comes from Picea engelmannii, assembly GCA_009831015.1. Taxonomy (NCBI): domain Eukaryota; kingdom Viridiplantae; phylum Streptophyta; class Pinopsida; order Pinales; family Pinaceae; genus Picea; species Picea engelmannii. The sequence goes on along the minus strand of ML778298.1, from coordinate 861,525 downwards.
ACACAGAACCATTCTTCCCACAGCTTCCCCAAAACAAGCAAAAGCAACCCGAAATGCAAGACAGAGCGTTAATTCTTATGCGTGCAAGGGTGGTGGAGTAAATTGGGACCATGCAAAAATATCATGTCGGGCTGTACAATCAACGGTGCCTTGGTACATTCAAATCACAATAGTGTATATCCAAAAGAATTTTAATCAACATGTCAAATGAATTATCACATTACCATTGAAAACCATGTTATACATAACCAAAAATCGATCCGAATGTTAAATAAACAATGGCATTTGCACGATTTAAAAGAAACACCAATATGTAGAATATTGCATCAACGATTACATCAAAGACACCAATATGTCAAATAACCATTGCATCAACGAATTTATAAATCGAAACCATATTAACAATAGTCAAATGCAAAGTGAGTGGTGGTTTGACACATATAAAATCAAGGTGTTTTTGAGACCAAGGAGTGGTAACCAGGTTCAAGTAGGTTCATGATAAACCAAATGATCATTAATCCTTTGATGTAATCAACATGAATTCTAACTATGGGTTTTCACGCTTGTAGTCGTGAGAACAAAAATGAAAAGAAGGCGTGCAAAAAGCGAAGAATGGTGAGATCATTTAAACAGTTGCAACGATTAATGAAGGTTTGAAAACCTTGTGTAGGTAGCTTGTAGAAAATATAGAGATTAATATGGCTTCGAACAATGGTGACACACTGGTAGAAGCAGTTATCTCTGCCAAACGACAAAGTCCAGATTAGGATAATGAAAAAAAATCCAACTCGAAAACAACCAGAAAATTGTTTGAACATCATCATCAATCATACAAAATTCCAATTTCATATTGCTTGTTATTTAAAAGATGAAAACTAATGACAATCTAAACAAAAGTGAGTCACGATATTAAGGTTAAAATCTCCAATACTGTTGACAGAGCCACTGCTGCCAGCAGGTGTCCATAGCCTCGACAGGGTTTCCATTTAACCCACTCCAATATCCGTATCCTGCCAGGAAGTTCTAGATTAGAATGAAGGACATTTAAGGTCAAGAGATTCTATATCTGAAAATTTTCATATACCCAACATTGCTTCGCTGCCGGCGAGCCTTTTCGGTACCCCGACGAAGTTATCTTGGCATCATGCATGTATTTACCTACTGCCAACAGACCTGTTCAGTATCCTGACGGGTTTACAAGCACTTCCCACAGCTCTTTAATGATTTATTTGGTTTTTAAAGATATATAATTGAGTGGGGTGATGCTGAAAATTATGATATTTTGGACATATTTTAATAAATTACAGACCTTGAGAATTTTTATTTTTTTTTAAACTGTCCTTCATTAAGATCTAGAGATAGTTTGTTAATAAACCGACCTTTAGAGGTAGGGAGACATCTTCTGATTTTTTCTCTTAAGGAACAGGGATAGCGTAAGAAGAAAATGGATGATCATGACAGGCTTCAATTACAGATTGAAATCAATAAACTCCTTTCAAACAACATGCTTTCTTTAACATGGCTGTAAATTTCAGAAGCATATCATAATTGATGTTTAAAAAAACTTTTAGCAGTCATTTCAGAGGGGAAATTTTTCTGTTCTCTTTGTCTGAACAGTTCATGATACAGGTATATGTATTTCAAAAGTAAAAACAGGTAAGCATAAGGATGAAATCAAAACCAAAAAAGCAAAGAAAAAAGAAAAGCAAACAAAGGAAAAATATTTACACAGTGTACACAGGGTTTCCCTCAAGAGAAATACTTTTTTAGAGCTTGGCCATTCACCGGATAGGTGTCTATATGTCCCTCTAGACTCTGTAATCTGAAAAAGCTGGGACCCAATTTCTCAGCAATCAAAAACGGTCCTAGCCATAAGTTATGAAACTTCGTATGCTCTCCCTTTCCCTCATGTGGTTTGTCCCATTTTAGGACAAGGTCACCTACTTCAAAGTTCCTGTCAGAAGAAGAGTTGGAATCAAACCAGCTTTTAACCACAAGTTGATGCTGATCCAACTTTCGTTTTGCTTGAGCCCTTACCTCTTCTAGTTTAAATAATGCGTTAATTCGATTCTCCAAAGGGGGCCAGTCCTGTTCCTGTTTTTTTTGTGATAGATGCAGTGAGGGAAGAAGAATATGTGGTGGCAGAATTGCTTCTCTTCCATAGACAAGAAATAAGGGAGAGTTACCCACAGTAGTTTTCGGAGTTACTCTATCAGCCCAGATTGCGTTTAATAGTGCATTATGCCATTTTTTGTGATTTTCAGATACCGTTCTCTTGATGATTTTAATCAAATTCTTATTAGTTGATTCTGCTAATCCATTGCCTTGAGGGTAATAGCTGGCAGAATATTTTAATTTAATTCCTTTTTCTAGAGAGAACTCACTCATCTCAAGAGACGAAAAATAGGTAGCGTTATCGAATACTAAACAGTCAGGGATACCAAAACGAGTAATAATATTCGAATTTAAAAAGGAAATTACCTGGCTGGTATTTACAGCTCTTAATGGGGTAGCTTCGGACCACCTAGTGAAGTAATCCATGGTTGTTATGATAAACTTATGCTGCTATGAGGATGGAGGATTGATTGGACCTATAATATCAAGACCCCACTGCTGAAAAGGGGAGTCTACTGAAACAGACTACAAAGAGAAGGCTGGTTTCTGTATCCGCCCGAATGCTTTTTGAAAAATAATACACTTGCGACACAAGGCATGAGCATCTCTAAAAAGTGTAGTCCAGTAATAACCTAATCTTAATACTTTATCGGCAGTGGTATCCCCACCAAAATTCCCACCGGCCTTTCCTGTGTGCAATTCTAATAAGACCTTTTTTTCTTCATCTTTCTCAAGATAGCGCATTAGTACTCCATCAAAATTTTGACGAAACAGAATACCATTAATCAACTGAAAGGAGGCAGATTTCAATCTTAACGCTCTTCTTTTAGTGGGATCCAGGTGACGGGGGGCTGACCCAGGTGACGGGGGGCTGACCCAGGTGATGGGGGGCTGACCCATGTTCAAGATAGAACTTTATATCATCATACCAATGACTAACATGGTTTTGTGCACAATAGATTAAATTTTGGTAGTGTTGTCCTGGGTTTGACATATCGTTTTCCTCTTGTTGTCCTGTCGCTAAGTCAGCGACTAACTTGCATAGCCCTTGGTCTCTCACTATTTGTGCTGGGGTGATTTATATGTCATACTCTTGTAAGGAGGTGACCCAGTTCGCCCTCTTTTCACCTAGTTCTTTCTACACTAACAGATTTCTGACGGCTAGGTAAGGGACAATATTTTTCATCCTAGATTTCAAAAGATAAGATCGGAAGTGATTTACTTCTTTAAAAACAACATAGACTTGTTGATCTACTACTGGGTAATCAAGTCCTACGCCTTTGAAAGCTATGCTCATAAAGGCAATTGGGACTTCATTGTTTTCAACATTCTTTTGAGTTAGGACAACAACGTAGGAGCGGTCAGAAGCAAATGTGTAGAGAGTGAAGTCTTGCGAAAAGTCGGGGCTCATCAGAGAAGGAGCATCTATTATGGCCTTTTTTATTGAATTAAAAGCTTGGTTTTCTAAGGGTCCCCAATGATATTGTACATCCTTTTTTATTAAATTTTGTAAAGGTCTCACCATTTCTGAAAAACAGGGGACGAATCTCCTGACAAAGTTTATCTGGCCTAAGAAAGACTGCATAGACTTTTTTGACGAGGGAGGGGGGAGTTTTGAGATGACTTGATTCCTTTCAGGATCGATAATCATCCCTTTGCTTGATACAATAAATCATAAGAGCTTACCTTGTTCTACTGCGAAGATAGATTTTTTAGGATTCAAGGAAATGTAGTACTTACGACATCGTTGTAGAACAGATCTCAAATGAGCTATATGATTAGCTTTGTTTTTCGAGAATACAATAAGATTACCTAGGTAAACTAAGAAATATTGATTGATTAAGCCTCAGAAAGCGATGTCCATCGCTCTCTGGAAAGTGGCACCACCATTAATGAGTCCAAAGGGCATTTTCCTATAAGCGTAGGTGCCCCATGGAGTGCGGAAGGTAGTTTTAAGTTGGTCTGGCAAAGACATCAGGACTTGGTTATACTCTGAAAAACCATCCAATAAGGATAATATTTCAGAACCAGATACCTGTTGAAGGATCTGTTCCATGGGTGGGACTTGTCTTTATCAAACGCTCGATTGAGTTTTCGGAAATCGACGCATTGTCGGATTTCACCACTCTTCTCCCGGACAGGGACAAGATTAGAGACCCATTGCGTGTGCCTAACTGGAAAGATTATCTTAGCATTCATGAGTTTATTTAATTCTTTTTTGACGGTCGGTTCGAGTTTAGGGTGCATTTTTCTTAACTTTTGTTGAAACGGCAAGGTTTGGGGTTTCATAGGAATGATGTGTTGTAGGATGTTAGGATCAAAGGTTTTTAGGTTGTCATACGTCCATGAAAAAACATCTTTGAATTCCTTAAACAATTTAATAAATGTTTCTTTCTCTTGTTCAGAACACCCCACCCCTAAATTAATGCATTGTGGATTGTCATTAGTTCCCAAGTTTACTTTTTCATATGATAAAGAGGAACTATTTGTTTTACAATTGATCGATTTTTTGAATTTGTCTTGAAGATCATAAAATTTTTCTAATCTAACTACAGATTTAGGGATAGAATTTACCATGTCTGATGAATATTCAGGAGATCTCGGATATGGTATTATCGTGAAATCGCAAAATATTATTGTCATGAGTGCATTCGTCGATCACTGCACCTTGGAAAGTTTCTTCCATATGCAGGAAACTAATAATTTGTTGATCGTCGTCGAAGACTCTCCAATTAGTGATGTTGTCAGGAACGGATGGCCTGAACAACAGTTCAACGGAGAATGCATTCGGGGACAAGCCTTCTGCATGAAAGAGTTTTGAAGCTACGTTAGCTAACAAATCGACTTCTGAATTATTCAATATAGGAATAGAATTTATGTTAAAAGAAGAAAACTTATTCATCAAATTCCATACCTCAGATTGGTAGCTTTTAAGATGCGGAGATAAATAGTGGATAGAATCTCTTACCTATCTAACCACGATTTTCGAATCACCAAAGACAATCAAATTTTGAATGTTCATATCTAATGCTTTCCCGAGGCCTTGCAATAAATCCTCATATTCTGCTGTGTTGTTTGTACATTCAAACTCTAACCTGCATGCAATCAAGGTTTTGTTACCTGCTGGATCAATAATAACGTAGCCCGCACCAGCTCCTTCCTTGGACTTTGACCCGTCAAAATAAAGAGACCATATTTGATTTTTGTCGGGTGCATGAGACCATTGGGTAGAAACTGTTGGATGCACATATGCCACAATTTCGGACTGCTTCTCCGGGTTAGTGATAGCGGAAGTTTCGGCCATGAAATTGCCAGAAAAGGTATCCATCCCTTGTATTTCAGGTGAATCGACAGAAGGTGTAAATGGTTCATTGGGATCATTTAAATATGTCACTATGAACTTTAGGTAATGTTCACGATTTACCTTGATTTTTTTGGGCTTTCCATTCTCGATCAGCCACAAGTGAGATCAATCTGTCGCGAAATAGCCGTGTAGCTGCTCTGACCAGTCTCTGCTTAAAAACAAACCATAAACTTCTGGAATATCCACAACAATAATATCAATCACTTGATGAACTTTGGGGTTAGACGATAATCTTATAAGCACATTCCTTAATTCACCTATAACTATAACACTAGTTCGATCAAGTTGGATGATCTTTAAGGTGGATGGTTCAAATTCAGCATTAATCTTCTGACACACAGACCATGGCATTACATTGGATGGCGCTCATGAATCTACCATACAATTGTGCACGTTCCTATTAAATATTTCAAAAGTTAACAAAAATGGAGGGACGTTTCTACGAGTACTAATGGTGGAAGCTTGTTGCTTTTTACTTGCAGCCTCTAAAACTAATTTATCTACATTTGTTACATTATTTATAGGAAGGTCCCTTTTCTCGTGAGGATCAAAATTATTCTTAGCAGAGGCCTTCTGAGGAAATTTTGGGTTATTCTGAAAAACTTTGTCACTGCTTGGATTGTCGTTTTTGCTGTTCTTTGCGATATTCTGTAACATTTTTTGTAGTAGAAACGAGAATTTTAATAATTCATAAACAAAAATGTTAGCCCTTAACTTTTTCAGATCTTCAACCAAATCATAATATAATTTTGGGTTTACATGACTCTTTTTAGTCTCAGCTGGTTTAGACTGTTTTGGGGGCAAAGTCGTGGTGTTTTCAGAAGAAGGCTTGTTTGTTGTCTTACTCCTAGTATTGTAGGGATGTACTGTATCAAAATTAGCTTGAAAAATGCTATCCAAGAAGTGTCCAAAAATGGTCGGAGAAGATTCATCTTCTTCAACTGTCTCTTGTTTAACTACTTCCTCAGGGATCTCAGGAGGCATCAAGTTATCTTGGGCTTCTAGAATCATTTGAATAGCGAATTGCAGGCTTTCTAGATTTAAGCCTTCGGTATTTGAATTAGGTCGGTTGGTGGGAAAAGGCTTCCTAAATGGGGGTTTGTAAGGCCCTTTGCTCGAAGAAGCTTCTTTGGCCGTCCTTTTCAAATCTATAACTTGATTTGACATTTTTTGAACGAATTTTTGTAAGTTTTCTAAATCTGAGCTTTCAGGTTGCGTTTTATTTTGGGCAGGTCTAGGGAGGATTTTGATTTTCTTTATGGAAGATGAAATAGTCTCTATTTCGTTGCTAGTAGTGTCTTTTAAGCTGAGGATGTCTTTCTCAATCTGACTGGCCTCTTCAAAGGCCTCTAATAACGTGGCTTTCTTGGATCTCTTTACCCAAATGGCTATACTTTGATGTAAGGCTTTCGTATAATATGTTATGATAAGATTCTCAGTAGGCATCGAATCCGTAGGGATTCGTTTCTTTAGTGTTAAGAATCTTTGGTTAAAGTATTTGATTTTCTCTTTGGGGTTCATTCTTAAACTAGAAAGCTCCATGACTAGAACTTCTGGGGACTTAACGTCTCCAAACTTCTCAAGAAAGCAGGATTCAAACTTCTCCCATGACACGATGGTATGGGGCTGCTGGGCAAAGTACTAGGTAGAGGCATTGCCCTCAAAAGTATAGGGGAAAAATCTACATACTACGTCTTCGTGCTTTACATTACAGAGTCTAATGGCTAACATAAACTTTTTGATGTGATCTTCGGTGATCTGTTTAGAGTCCAGGTCAAACTTGGGGAGCCACCTCTCCATATGTTTGGGCAAGGGATGCTGAGGCCCAGGTACGGCTACTGCATATTGGTCGAGTTAGGGTCTGGCAGGATTTTTCTGGTTGGCCATTGGTGTGGGTGGTATCGAAGGCGGGGATGAGGAACTGCCTTCGTCAGAAGATTCTTCTCCAGAGGAAGAAGGGGACGAAGGAGGTGGTGAGGGTGGTATACCAGATCCTCCTGTTGCAGGATTGAGGATTGGATCTATGGGTTTTAAAGTGATATTAGTGCCTCCAAGTTGTTCTCTGATATCAGATAAATCTAATGGTTGGTCCAAAGGTCGGTTTGGTTTCCTTAAATGAGAAAAGGCACTATGTGTTCTTATGAGAGATTGGCAGACAATCTCTTGTACGTCACCACCTGTAGGATTTGGGGTTACTGGTTCAACTATGATCCATAGATCATCATTTGATGTGGTTGTTGTTTGAGGGACGATGTTTTCGTTTGAATGACTTCTTGTCACTATAGGTGAGTGGTTGGGTGGTGGAGGAGTCTTACAACCGCCTTGTGCCATTAATAATTTTCAGGCCCTCCTTCTCGCGCCATTTGTTGACGGGCGAAATTGACCACTCGTCAACTGGAGGAATGAATCCGGTCTGGGGTTGTCTAAATAAACCAAGACATTTGGATTAATCCACTCTGATGGGTTTAGAGGCTCCGTTGGCCGATCTAAGTCCTAGTAAATTAAAAAAAACTAAAC
>ML778298.1:779707-853473 GCA_009831015.1 Picea engelmannii | reverse complement strand
AAAAAAAAAAAAAAAAAGCTGCTCAACTATATACAAGTCTAATATATATTCACAGTTCGCTAATTAATATTAGTGAAATAGTAATCGTACTCATTAAATATACAGTGTATTGATATGATTAAATCTCTTTTATCTATACAGTATTCACAAAATTCAAATTTTGATCGAAATCTGCAAAATCATATATGAATTGTCTTATGACAACGAAGCTAGTATTTTATTTTTATTTTTATAACTTTTATGAAAAAGAAATGAAATGAAAACTATCTAACTAAGCAATAAAAATAACAATCTGTACGGCGTATCTAAACTACAGAGAATTCTTATATTAATTAAACTATTAAAATGAAAATAGCAAACTGACCTGAAATTATCATCTCCTACTCGTCCTGTACATAGCATCTGCGTTCACTGTTTGTTGAGGCCAACAGGCACCAAATTTTCCAATACTTCACGTAAACATGAAGCAATAACGCTTTTGAATGCTAATGACAGAACATGTAAAGGATGTAGCAACAACAATTTTATAATTTACAAATGATTACATTAAGATAAATCTCATTGCAAAGATTTGTATATAACTGCTTATTTAACAAAGAAGATTAACCTTCTGTTCATTAAATTGAAACAGGATAATTGTTGTATCTAAAGTGAGAGACATCAAATATGGACACTATTTAAATCCCATCACATCAACCTGTAACAAATTATGATATCTAAAGTAGTCAAAAATTTGATTACAAATTGAAATGAACAAAAACTTGAACAAAAGTATGATATATTGAAGCTAAAGCCGTACAAACATCTACTTTCATTCGAGTCTAAATAATTATCAATCCATAGTCTCTGCTCCCAAGAAGCAATGATATTTGTTTACAAAAATAATACATATATAAAGGCCACAGGACGAAAACATTCCTTGTGGAAATTATCAAAGCTGTTGCAAAAATTATGGGAATACAATCTCCCAAATTCCTATTTCTATCTAAGACTAACAGTCTAATCCAAAAGTATGTACAGAAAAAGCATGTTCAAAGATGCAACTGTCGATCCAATATCCTTTAAAATTCGTGTGTGCCTGTCAATGCCCAAGAATACATGATTTTCAGATTGTATTTTAGTTGTAAAATCAAGACAATTCAAATTTTCATAACTAGCTACAAAATCTCACGATTATGTAGCTAGTTTTTATTATAAACAGAATCGTGTTTTATCAATTAAATCAAAACAGAAATAGATGTGATTGAGAAAACAAATCCTTTATGCTAATTCAAAACAAACAAAATCATTTTAAAATCATTCTTGAAATACCATACCTCGGTTTCAGGGATTCGATTCGATCAAGCTATTTTTTAATTAACAATGGCAGTGGTCGCCTCTACATTTTTGAAAACAACAGAGCATGTGGTCTTCTGCCTTTTATCATTAGCTAGCAACCTGCTATTTTATTTGTTTAGCACATTTACTCGTTCCTCCAAGGACTTGATTCAGAATTGGAGCAAAGGGACGTCTGTATAATATTGGTCGAGCCATGACTTGCATTCATTGCACTGTGGTTGATCAGGCCGTGTGATTACAGGTGAGGAGATTTTTAATTGACTAGCAGTTCCTCTGTTGAGTTTGATCCCAGGGTAGTTAGGGTCATCTTTAAGACATGGTGGGAGGTTCAGCACATAGTCATAGGGCTCGACTGAACAAAGGCCGTGTGAGTATGGATACTCCTCGGTCAGAAACCGTTCGATTTCGGAATTAGAATCTTCACTCAATAGAATTGGCTATTGGTCTGTGTTTTATTTTGGTTTTTTACGGGCACACCTTGATACCCAGTGCACGGCCTTTTTACCTTTGCAATTGATATCGTTGTTGCCCTTACCCTTTTTCCTTGCAGACCTCTTAACAGGCTTACCACTGTCTTTTAGACATGAGTAAGGCATGGTTTCAGGTTGGGCATCGTTTGGGTAGGTTGAGGGTTCAACAGAGGGCAAGAGTGTAGGAGGGGGAATGACAAGCCCAACAAGGGTTTCTGTGACCATGGTTTTGTCAACTTGTCCTATTTCAGGACTGGCAAAACCATTCCTCAATAAGAAAGCATCCCAACAATCACCATTCACCTTCAACTGATGAATCACAATAATTTTAATTAAACAGTGGTAGAAGAGGCTGGAGTCGGCGTTCTCCCTCTTGAAACATTTAGCCATTTTATATAAACTCAGAAGGAGGAAATGTGGCATATTTAAGGGAAAATCTATGAAACTCACGAGCAGCCAGAGGTGGTATAGGAAAACTAAACCGTATCTACCCTCGCATGTAATGAACTATTTGATAATAGACAACAAATCATGCCACCTAGACTTAAGAGTTGTAACTGGCACACCTTTATCGCAACTATTGATTTTCCTTGAGGTAAACAGCAGTGGCCATGGTACTCCATCAACCTTCGAATTTTTAAACCATTTTTTCCCTTCGGCTGGCAGACCAGTGGCTGAGCTAAGGAAATCCTCATTCAATTCGAGTTGGATGTCCCCAACTTTGGCCCTGCATCCATTGAATGTAAGTGCAAATTGTTGAGCGACTTCCAGGTTGAAACCCTCGAACTTCTCAATAAAAACCCTCCAACCATTCCTCTCTAGGTCCTCTCAGGCATTATCAAACAACAACAAAGTTTGGACACCGTTGGGCTGGATTCGCACTATAGGAGCCATAGCTAATAGCATAAAATCAACAGGGTAATCGGCGAGAGGGTTTGACAGGGTAGACATAGAACCATTCTTCCCACAGCTTCCCCAAAAGAAGCAAAGGCAGCCCGAAATGCAAGACAGAGCATTAATGCTTATGCATGCAAGGGTGGTGGAGTAAATTGGGACCATGCAAAAATATCATGTCAGGCTATACAATCAACGATGCCTTGGTACATTCAAATCACAATAGTGTATATCCAAAAGAATTTTAATCAACATGTCAAATGAATTATCACATAACCATTGAAAACCATGATATACATAGCCAAAAATCGATTCGAATGTTAAATAAACAATGGCATTTGCACGATTTAAAAGAAACACCAATATGTCGAATATTGCATCAATGATTACATCAAAGACACCAATATGTCAAATAACCATTGCATCAACGAATTTATAAATCGAAACCATATTAACAATAGTCAAATGCAAAGTGAGTGGTGGTTTGACACATATGAAATCAAGGTGTTTTTGAGACCAAGGAGTGGTAACCAGGTTCAAGTAGGTTCATGATAAACCAAATGATCAGTAATCCTTTGATGTAATCAACATGAATTCTAACTGTGGGTTTTCACGCTTGCAGTCGTGAAAACGAAAACGAAAACGAAAAGCAGGCGTGCAAAAAGTGAAGAATGGTGAGATCATTTAAACAGTTGCGATGATTAATGAAGGTTTGAAAACCTTGTGTAGGAAACTTGTAGAAAATATAGAGATTAATATGGCTGCCAAAAAGCTAGAAGACTTGAAATTCGAAGACAAAACAGAGACTATCCTCGAGGTAAAAAGAGTATTGACTAAAAGAGGATTGATGTTATAGTTGGAGGAAAAGGCTCAGAACATGGACATTGGAGTTCAACAATTTTTTAGCAAGATTGAAACCTTACCGAAAAATGGTCTTCCTAATATACATGTCCTAAATGATAAACTAATGACTTTGTCTGATTACAAGCAAAGTATCGCAACCTTGGCCAAAGATAGTTCCAAGTTTTCAGGGATACAAGGCAGCATCACGGGTGAAGCATTCTTGGAGACTCTGCAACATGACCTCAAAATTCAACACAAGATCAAGTATGTCTTCATCGTCAAGCCAACTTTTTCTAAATACACCGAGATGGATGAATTTAATCACCAGTTATTGAAAATTACCATCCCAAGCACACAGAGATGGGATGAGCTGTGTGATTTGATTGAGTAAAGGCAAAGCATCATCCACCTCAACATCCATCTCAGCGTCCAACTTAGTGTACAACATGATTGAGGTCATCTGAATGACTCAACAATGGTCTTCCCTGAAATCAGCATGAGATGTTCAACACATCATCATTAGTTACTACATTTATGCATCTTGTTAGATTAATTAGTTAGACTCGGACTCTTTCACATCCTGATCATTAATGACAGGGTCGTTGTAACTTTTATTATAAATATTTATCACTTAGAAGTAGGAAGGGTTGTTGATATTTACATTCGATCATGCTCTTGTTACTATAATTTGTATCAAGAAGTTATTCCAGTAATACAAAGAGAATGTTTCACAGGATTCCTGCGTGTCGAATTGTTGGTGAAGTTCCCTCTGTCTGCATACAAGTTTTTTCTTTCTCAGTTATCATATTGTCTTTCAAAAATATTATCTATAAAAGAAGTTAAAGTTGCAGAATTTACCATTGTGTACTCTATTCTTAATCTTTTATAGATTTGAATGTTTTTCCCCTGATGTTATAACAAAGAAATTCTTAAATGCTTTTTTTTTTTAACTGATATCTCACCTTTTCAGCAATACACCATTTTTTATTTCTAAAGAATCTAGCATTAGCACTATCTCACCCTATGAAACAAATCTTGTAAAGTTGTCTTTAACTTCTATCTTTTAAAAACAGACCCCATATCCCAATGGAAGCGTAATTGATATTCAAACACTTCATTCAAAAAGAATACAAACAACTCGGTTATATTATTTCTAACTAGCCTAAAATCTTTGAAAACTCAAACAAATCTAGAACTCACAGAGAGATCCCTCTCTGAAACTGGTAGGGCTAGCTTCCAGTTTTGAAGCAGTTGGTTAAGGTTACCTCTGATAATTTTCTTCTTACCTCATAACAACCTCTGGGAATTTACAAAGTTTCCACCATGCACGCAGGGAAGTTTAGTTGTATGACTCCATTCTCATTACACCTTTTTTGTATAGTAGTATCTTAATATAAGTATACAATGATCTAATGTACCTTCCTTGAGGTCTGTGTAGAAACTCTTTCTCCACTGTGTTGTATGACTTTTCTCTATCTACTGCAAACTCTGTTATAAATCCTGCCACAATATTGTCAAGCTGAAAATCTACTATGCGGCTGAATTTGTTGTTTAGTTGTTGTAACTACTCAATATGTATTGGCGTCCACTCTAACTATCAGATCTGGTTCGTTGCATGGTTATCCTTCAACCTTAGTATCCACTCCTACAATAAATGTGGAAAATTGCAGAAAAAGACTTCATGCAAATCAGTAAACACATATTTTTCAAGATAGTTGTGGGGTGTTATTCTAGGGTTTCTGTAATCTTTCTGTGAAATCTCCATCTCTTTGGTTCTTAGCCAAATTTTGATCTCTGCTTTTGTGGGATTCCACAGTCTCAACATCCCCTTCTAGCGGCTCATTTCTCTCTACCCTAATATTTTCTCGATCTACCTCCGACAGATCTTCAACTTATCTCATCTACTCAATCCTCTCTTGTTCCTACCAATGACAACAAAACCATTTGTTGGTTTCTATTCTATTATGTTTGAGTTCGTAATGAGTGACCTAGGGTTCATGTCTATTTGGGTTTCCAACAAAGCCTCTAAAATGATCAGCCCTCCTGGTAAACAAGAAGGAAACATAGTGCATAGAATGCACTGTGTAATCTCACCCGAGATAGCTTTAATGAGTGTCTGTAATAATCATGTGTTTACAACCTAGGATTTAGTGTGAGATGTGAGAACTATATATTTAACTACTTATTATAACTTGTGAACACGATATACTATTAATTGCAAATAAGCAAGAAATATAACAACTCATTCATTAAGCATAACAATAACTACTGAAAGACAATAAAGGAATACATGCATTGAATAACATAACACAGATGTTACCGTGGTTCACCCCCTCCTAGGATACGTCCACAAAGATTTGGCTCTTAGCTCTTTTATTATAATTTTTCTATTACTACAGATCCATGTGCTTACAATTCTTCCAGTTGGGCAGGATCTATATGAGGCGGACTAGATTGAACTAGGGTACTCAGCCTGCGGTCTAACCCTCAATATATACCCTCCTTCATCCTCTCTATCTCAACAACTTACCAAAATAGATCATACAACAAAATATGGCATATCGGCTCAGTACAACACTTCTACAATAATGACTAGTCTCTCTAATCATCAAAATCCTGACCTCCTCTATGATACCTAATGTTGGCACAGGGGCAGACCTAGGGTTCAATGCTACAACAACGCACCAACAAAACACTAGCTATCGGCCCTTTCGACAACACCTTCTAAGAAGATAAAGTATCACCTGAGGTAGAGACAAGGCTGGTTGTAGGACTCAGATGTATATAACCTTAGCTGGGACACAGATCTGTGATTTTAACACTTAACAGAGCACTTAGCAATTAATCTTCATCAATATTCAATTCTTAGTAACAACACAGACGTACCCTAATTACAATGTATTGTAGTATGCAACCTGATCCACCATCTAATAACACTTAACATAAAAGGAACACATTAGATCTAGCATATTCAAGCACTAAGCACATCCATATAGGTCAGATATAGCATTCATCCACATGATTAGGCACAAAGCAACATCAGGTCTATCTAACATTCATCACATAGAAACACATTGATACATCGCACAAAGCATAGAAACACAACATATACGTGGTTCACCCCCACCCTGGGGCGACATCCACCAACTCTTCTTCTTTATTAGTGTCTTCAATTGGTTACAACACACAGTCACCAAAAACCCTTCTTCGCATAGGACAAAAGATATGCACAGCTCACTGGATCCTTCTTCCTTGCGTTGTAGCACATAGCCTTCTCTAATCTCTATAATAACTTTCACTTAGCTCTGTAACCCTTCTACAGTCATGCACAGAGCACTACTAGAACTTATCTTACATCACATAGATAGGCTACCTTCCTCTTACTTACCTCACCTAGACATCTATTTATACATACAAAAGTGGGCCTAAGCATGGGTGAACCCATGGTCCGACATCCCTTTCCCATTACATTGTCCCAAAACCCAAAAAGGGGCCTGAAAGTGGGTCGATAGCCCATGATCTCTACTTCATCTGGTGATCCATCTTCGACAGGCTGTCGAAGTCCCAAAAATGGTCAAATATGACCAAGTGTTCCTTGAAACTTGGTTAAGGGCCAACAGGCCCCCAACACTCACATGTGACTCGTCCTAAGTCACTCTGGTCTGAGCAATTTCACCTCGAACACCTTGATCTTGGATCGAGCTGCTTTGATATGTTGCAGTGCTACTACTTCTTGCTCAGTGAACTCCTAAATAAGTGCATCATTGACTCGTCCTTCAAGGCGTTGTTCTGTTGTACTCGCAACCTGTTCAAGTTCTACTCCTTAGCTTTCAAGTTCTGTGAATAATCGACATGCCTTTTCTTTCACTGGTTGAATTCGTTGAGAGACTTCCATTAATTTACTTTGGAGTGTGTGTACTTGCTGCTGGGTCATGCGTTGCTCTGAAAACCTCTTCATTTTCTTAACTAGTGACAAGGCCTTTAGTTGCGCTTGTAATGTGTCTGCCTGCTACTGTGCGTGTTGGAGTTGCGACTCTAACGCCTATAATTCTAGATTTTTTGTGAGGCTTTCATACGTTTGGGCACTTCTGGAGCTCAGCTTCTTTTATTCCAAGGCAAAGTATTTTAGTGGATAAAATACTCTTCGGGAAGTGGCCTCTCTTATATCTCTTATTTCTTAAGGTGTCTCAGGCACAATGGGAAGTTCCAGGTCTTCGATGTGCTGCTGAAGTTGCTGGATCAATCCTTCTAGTTGTGCCAACTACTATGGAACTCATTCTTCTATCTGTACTTCGATGATTGTCACAGAGCGAAGTGCTCTTTGAACCCCTTCATGTACTTCGAGTTGCTCTGTGAGAAACTATTCCCTGTCTTGTTGTAGCGCTACTTTCTCTTCCTCCCATTTTTCTTGAAGAGATGGTTTTTCTTGTTCTGCATTACTGCGTTGTTCTAGCATATCTTTCTGTGTCTGTGCCAAATCTTAGGTAGCTTGCGCTATCTCTTCCTGAGCTCATCGAAGGAGAGCTTCAACTTTATTGGTGATCTGGTGTAGTTGGGTTGGCTCATCTCCTGGTTCTTCTGTTCCACTTATCAAGGGTGCAATAGAAACTGTGTGGATGGATTGTAGTGCATGTTGCACTTCTTGAAGTTCTCCTTTGATTCAACTGAATACCTCCTCCTGCTTCACTTCTTTCTTTTTCACGATCTCCAATGAAGAATCATTCAATGCAGCGACTAAGAGGTCGAAGTCATCTGAGGTGAGGGTAGTCTTAAACATAGCCCTGGTGGCTTTGTCTTTCTTTCGAGATGAAGGCCTTGGCAGGGTAACTTTCATTTTATTAGTTGGATCCTCTTTGTCTCTAGGAAGAGTAACTTCACCCTTGTTTTGCTTGAATTCCATGCCACCTATTTCTCCACCAACATCTCCCTACTTAGGTGAGGTCGAAGATGTCTCCACTGATGTGTTATGGAAATAATGCACTTCTTCATTTTTCTTCGTTTTACTTGGTCTAGGTGTGTCCGGCATAGTTTCATGGATATCCACATCAAACATATCTACAGGGTCCACTGGAACAAGGAGGTCTATTGACCATTCCTTGGTAATCTCCTCCAATTCATCTTCTGTCAATTTGTAATATGATTGGAGCTGTTGTTTATGCTCATCAGTGCACGCTGTAATGTAGGTGAAGTGGCAGTCTGCGTTAAAATTCATCAAGGGTCTAAAACTGTAAAGTGTGTTTGGGGTGATGCATGGTGTAGACTGGATTGCGATATTCAACTGGTTATAGTAGGCGTGGAAGACAATATTGCACTACCACTGTTTTCTCATGTCGCTGGAATACCAGAGCGTACAATAATTCGAGGCCAGTGGTTCGAAGGGTTCTATATCCAGGAAAGTGGCACCTTCTGGTAGCTCCCAAGCAATGAAAGTGATCAGTAGAGAAGCCAACTAAATTGGAAGTTGCACCCTTGGTCTTGTGCTTCTCTGTAATCAATCTCTAGTTGGTTGACAAGGTACTGCATGCAGTTCATCTGTAATCCCTCTGCGCATTTCCCTGCGAGGTCGATGACGAATCTAGTCACTTGAGTTGGTCTATTCTTACGAACTAACTTGCCCGCGATATGCTGACAGGCAAGGCACACTGCGCCACTCTAGATAGAGGCTACCTTGTAGCCTCACGTTCCCTTCACAACATCACCATAGGTTTCCTTAATTCTCTGTGCTAATGATCGGTCAAAGGTCTTGCCAGGGTAGAACTCCCATGGGTCAGGGCCTTGCATGCTAAGCCCTATGATATGATTGATCAAGGTCATATCCATAGTGATGCATCATTTTATCCATAGGCATCCTCTGTGATAGCAATATAGAAGCAAATTTATGCACGCATTCACCTCCTTGTGTCTGCCAAAGTGTGGGATCTTCATAACATTCAACAATGTAGGCCGCGCAAGGTTCTAGGTCCAAGACTGCAGGATGATATTCGAGTTCTTTCCCTTCATCTTCATTAGATACTTGTGCAGGTCAAGCATACTGTAGACTTTCCTGTCGCCGAGGTTGAAGTCACTAAAATTCAACGCTGTAAGATTTTCTTGATCGGCTCAAATTGCGTAAACCCCTTTCGAAAGGTACATGGTGATCAAAGTATACTCAAAGTCTCTAGGTACACTGACATGGTTAATCCCATCGCTCATAGGTGGTATATAAGTCGGAAAAATGCGTGGAATAATCTTGGTGTTTGAAATGTCGTCTATGTGCTTTTTTCTTGTCTCTGTCATGGTTCAGGAAGGTCCTGCTCTGCGAGCAGTTGAGGGAGAATCTTGGACTCCTCCTATTGATGAGGCTTTCACACCTGTAGACATCCTTCTTTCTGAATTGACTCTCTCAGTCATTAAGTCAACCAGAAATTCTTTGACTTCTTTCTCTACTGTGCTGAGCTCGTCCGACATACAAGCTTGACGTTGATTAGATCGGGTGTGAACTGGATTCATAAACTACAGTGGAGGGTACAGGAACATGGCGATGATCACAGTAGAAAATAATCTTAGGCTGTGGGCTCAAGTTCTTAGTTAGAAAAATGTATTCTCGGTGTGTGGCACGATGGACTAAGTAAGAAAGTTAGCAATGGTATGCTTGCAATAGGTATAAGGTGCCATTAACTCATGTTCTTTCTGTTATGGTGTGGTCTGATGGTCTAGTGGTGAACCATCAATTATTTTTTACCCATTTGGAGTGGCAGTCGAACAGTTATATCAGCTTCCAATGGTTATATTGCTTCACCTCGACGAATTGGCCTATGTCGTTGGTCTAATATCTCGTCGAAGTTCAATTTCTGCAATTTTCCCATTCTGTGAGGTTCCCTCTAAAATATTTTGTAGTCTATCGATCTTAGATCTCCTTTTACTTAGTTTCCTAGCCTTTTTTCTAGTAAGATTCATCTTAGGGATTCTCTTCCCATTTTGATTCTTATTTTCCTTGAACATAGGTACTTTGCACTGCTGATATTCTCTCCTAAGACCCAGGGGTAATGATTCTTCTTTTTTTGGGACATGTGTTTCAGTCTTCTATGAGCCTTCTGACATTCTTTCAGCTTCAACATCTGGGCCTATAACGATAACTAGATTTGATATGTTCTCTTGTTCTTCAATCAACTGCGCAATCCTTTTGTTCATGAAATATGTTAACTCTTGTCTCTATTGTTCTAAAACAATTTCTTCTTCTTTCTTTCTGGCTTGATCTCTCTTAATCCAAGGTTTTCTAAGTAACATAGTAAATGGGGCGCTGTCCTCAATAAACTTGATAATCTCGAAATATTCTTCTGTCAAAGTTCCATTAGCATTCATAGATATCTGAGTGAGCTTTCCACATAGGGTCACCATCTTTCCTCTAAAGAGTCTTATTCCTCTTAGTGAAGGGATCATAGCAGGGCTTCCTATAGCTTCTCAAGTTCTCTCTAGCATGATGTTCACTGGTTTTTCTTCATCAAGAACATAGTCAATGTCAAAATATTCTATTCTTACTTCGGTGCATTCTTTTTATTTAAAGATCTCTGATAACCTAAAAAGTCGATGGTCATTCAGGGTCTCTTTCATCTGTAGTAATACTTTCTCATATTCTTTCTGAGATTCGGCTATTTCTAGAGCTGTCTTAGGGTTTTCTTCATTCAGATTCATTATTTCAAGCTTAACAATCATTCTATGGAAATCCAACACTTCATGGTCCAAAGATTTGCAACAGAGACAACTAGGTCTTCCACCCAGGCATTCCTTAGCTAGATGGATTGGTTTTCTGCAACTGTAACATATGTTTAATCCTCTCTTTCTTATAAATGATCCCCAACCTCTTCTTTAATGTGCACTAGGATCATGGTAGCTAGCCTACAAAAAATTCTTTCTAGGATCCTGCATCCATTGGTTAGTCAAAACATTCTTTCTATGCATAGGTATAACATATTTATCATTATTCTTACCAGATCTATTCATATCAAACCTTATTTCATCTAACAATGCCCTGGTTTTCAAGCTAGGATAAACTCTATCAAGCATACCTAGATCCATATTTTAGAAACAAAATTTTTCACTTATCTTACTTTTACAGAGTATAAAGCTTCCAGATCTAAAAAAATTTAGTTGTTCTTACCTCTGTCAGAGCATAGAGCTTACAGAGCTTACCTCTTTTGGTAGATCTGACCTCTTTTCTTCAAAAACTTCCACTTTAACCTTTCTTAGAGCACAAAGCATTCAGATCTGACTTCTTTTCTTTAGATTTTTACTTCCTTCTTTAGCACAGAGCTTCCAAAATTCCAGGACTAATCTTTGAACAAAGCTTCTTCTTTCTCAGTTCCCAACAATCATAGTTTTAGGTCCCGGCAATGGAACCATTTATTGGAATAGGGGCAGACCTAGGATTCAATGCTACAACAGTGCACCAACAAAACCCTAGCTACTAGCCCTTTCGGAAACACCTGCGAAGTAGATGAAATATCACCCGAGGTAGAGGCAAGGGTAGTTGCAGGACTCAGATGTCTGCAACCTTAGTTGGGACACAAATATGTGATTCTAACACTTAAAAGAGAACTTAGCAATTAATCTTCATCAATATTCAGTTCTTAGTAATAGCTCAGACGTACCCTAATTACAGAATATCGTAGTATGCAACCCGATCCACCATCTAATAACACTTAACATAAAAGGAACACATTAGATCTAGAAGACTCAAGCACTAAGCACATCCATATAGGTCATATCTGGCATTCATCCACATGATTAGGCATAAAGAAACATTAGGTCTATCTAACATTCATCACATAGAAACACATAAATACATCGCACAAAGAAGAGCAACACAACATGCATGTGGTTCACCCCCACCCTGGGGCTACATCCACCAAATCTTCTTCTTTATTAGTGTCTTCAATCTGTTATAGCACAAAGTCACCAAAAACCCTTATGCGCACATCATAGAAGATCTGTGCATCTCGCTAGATCCTTCTTCCTTGCGTTGTAGCACATAGCCTTCTCTAATCTCTATAATAAATTGCACTTAGTTCTATAACACTTATACAATCATGCAAAGAACACTACTAGAACTTAGCTTACATCACATAGATAAGCTATCGTCCTCTTACTTACTTTTCCTAGACATCTATTTATACATACAAAAGTGGGCCTAAGCATGGGTGAACCCACGGGCCAACATCCCTTTCCCATTAAATTGTCCCAAAACCCAAAAAGGGGCTCGAAAGTGGGCTGAGATCCCATGATCTCTCCTTCGTTTGGTGCTTCATCTTTGACAGGTTGTTGAAGTCCCCAAAATGGTCAAATATGACCAAGTGTTCCTCGAAACTTGGTCAAGGGCCAACACCTAAGTATCGATATATATATATTTTCTAGCTCTTCATCCTGTTATCAACATAACAATTACACTTGAAAACCGAGTTTCATATTTAGCGGGTGACTAAAGCGATGTATATACATGGCACAATTTTAAGGTTTAGGTCATATGTGGCGGCATGTGGAAAAATATAGTTGGAGCACAAAGGAGAGGATCCGATGGACCATGGATCTTGAAGCAACCCAGATCAATAGTCGAGACCCATATCGAGTGGAAAAATAGCGCGAAATTTAATTATGAGAAGGTGGGCTAGGGAAAACTACTTTGGTTTTATTCATGGATGTGTGGTGCCCTCAGAGGTACATAGGGGAGAAAAGCGGTCTGCTTGAAATCATTTTCCCAAAAGCCCCGATTTTAGGTGGTCTTATATGTCAAATCAACAATTTGTGTGGGGGAAGGTAACAACTGGTCAAATCACCTCATGTCACTCATTCAGGTACTTCACGTCTGTGCATTGCCAGGCGAACACCACCAGATAACTAAATCAAAGGATCATCATTTAAAATAGATTGGCCAAGCGTAAAACAACGTACCTGCAAGTAATCTTGTTAGTAATTCATGATTGAGACTTGAGGACTACCAATCTTCAAATATGGGTGGCGTTATTCTACTCCAGGAAATCGTCATCTCATTCATAAGAAAAGTAATCTCAAACTGGATCGATTCCCTGATTTTTGTAGAGTTAAGGAAAACAAAAATCATGGTCTCTGCAAAGTTGGAAGATATGGACAAATCCAATCAAGCAATATCCAGTGGAACATGGATTTTTACTAACATGGTGCGTTTATCAATGAGTAATAAGGAAAGGTCGACTGCGAAGATATTAGCGACCAAATTCCATATTGACCCTGCGACAGAACCAAAATCAGGAGTTAGATAAAATCTTGTTATGAGGGGTCTAATCATCAACGAACACGTGGATGAAATCTACAAGCGAGCAGTGAAGAAGAAGCGAAGCAAATGGCAGAAGACAAAAATCAGAGATGAGGTGGTTGGGAGCGTTGGGGAAAATCAACTAGCCTGGTTGAGCACTCTAAAGGAGGACATCACCAAGCTGGAATGAATTCTCAAATAGAATTGAGTATGTTCCAGCAAATTTTGGACATATGGCGTTCAAAGGAAAAAGCCCCAGATATGTCAGACCTATTCATAATGATCCCTTTAAAGTAGGATTACTGTCATTATAAATTATTCCTTTTTGTAACTGACCTCTATTTTTAGAATTATGGGGAAGTTTAATCTTTTTGAATTCCACAAGTAACTCCTTTATATATATATATATCATCCCGAGGATATAGAAAGAATGAGAGGAGGAGGGGGCATGCCCTTGTTGCAGGTAGACTTTGTAAAATCATAGAGCTAAACTGAATATATGATGCAAAAACAATTTTTTGAATTGTTTATGAAAATATTCTAATTGGCTGTGATATGAGTTTTGTCTTATTTCTTAGTGTGTGTTACCTGTGTCTTTAAAATTCCATTTGCAAGTTCCTTATTTAAATTGGAGAGTTAAAAGTCTGGAATTCGTTTGATGATTCTCTAGACTTACCAATTTAAATTCATGTGATTTCTCTTCTCAACTATTTCAGAATTCATTTTAATATGCGCTGAAGCAGTTATGTGTTTCCATTTTTCCTCCTTTTCCATGCAAATTTCAATTTGAAAACTCAGACTCATTGCCTCATTGCCTCATTGAAAACTCATTGACTCATTGTTATAGGATAAATCAGTAAATGCGGACATAAACTAATCTCCCTAGATCCATCTAGATCTAGAAAAAACCAGGACAGGGCATGATGCTTTCCTTAAGTTACAATCATTGATCTAAGTGTCAAAGAAGGAATTGATGTCTTACCTTTGAGATCGCTTCCTTATATCTTTTTTGTTCCCACTTTGCTCCGATGATCTTGTGAAACTAGATCTGTAATGACACAAACCGACCAAAGTGAAAGGTACTATGATAGATTCAATGAAAACTTAAACATGTGATCAAGGTGTCATGTAATAAAATGAGAATAATTTTATGGGAAAGAAACATGCCACTGTATTATATTGAATAACAGTGGACGATACAACCAAAATGCCTTGATGTCACCAGTTCCCTTTTAGTGGTCTTTTTTTCCAACACACACATATACTTGTTCTGATATTTGCATGAAGATGATATTCAAAATCTTGATGGGAAAATGTAGACCTCAAGTATCAACTAAAATAATATTCTTCACACAATCTCCAGCCTATTCTTCCAGCAATCCTTTGCTCAAATTTGCTTAAATATACTTAACCTTTTCCATGAGAAGCCAATTATTATATTGGAGAAGTTGAAGTGGTTAAAGTGATGAGGATGATCCCACCAGATCAAATAATTCAGTAGGATCGTAACCATACGGACACCACCTCACATTCCAAAAGATTCCCCTTCTAGAAACGTCTTGAACCTCTTTCCTCTTTTGGCTTTCAAACACCGCCGCACCCTGCCTATATAGCAGCTTATGGAAATCCCATAGGTTAGCTATAGAGAAGCCTACGAAAATCATGGATTTTTTCACTGTACACTATGGGTAGCCTGCAACGTCCTTCTAAAACGTAGTCTTGCAGAGGAGGAAATCAATCACTTTTCTCAGGCAAAAAATGATTTTGAGAGCTTGATCACATGCTAGTAAATTTATCATCAGAGTGACCAAAATAATGTGTAACAGAAATCCCCCTAAAGTATGAGGTTGGACCCTGTGAAAACCGAAATACTTTGTAAAATACATGTGTGTTTTGGGAACAAAGAACGCACCAATCGAGAACTTGTAAACAAACAAGCATCTGCACAATATGATACCACGTCTGAAGTAGGCATTCCCATTTTCATACTACAAATGATTGAAATCATAAGTGTAATTCATGGCCACTAATGATACACTGTGGATCCATGTCATCAAAATGTTACATAGCCACCAGGTATACACTATGGATCTATGTACGAGAAAAATTCGGATGCAACCATAGCCATGAGACATACAAAGTGGATGTATGTGTCAATACAAATCATCAATATTCTATCGCAACCTGGACCATGAATGATGAGATCCAGGGTCTTCAGTCCCATCGTCCATAAGTACAAATCTATCCATGTGATTACAGGTGTTGGAGTCGAACATGGTCAAAAACCACTTGATTACCAGTCATTAATGAAAACCATTAACAAGCACGAGGGAAATCACCATTGATGTCAATGAATCCAAAGGTACTGTAGTACAATCCAACGAATGTGAATAAATGAGATGAAGTCGAACATTCAATGGAATCTTTTGATCAGGGACCAATGATGTGAATCCACTGTTAAGAGAAAAGAAAACTACCATTAGGGCATGCAGACTCTACGGTACTAAAAGATTTCTATGTCTAGTCCCTGGATAATGAGTTGAAGTCAATAGGAAGAGAATCATCATAGGAGGGCCTTGATGTATCCCCCATCAATGACACGAAATAAGTAATAGATTTAGGATAGAGTAAAACATGAATATGATTTGAAACTAACACAGGGAAGGCTGACATGGTAGGAATTGACAACCACAGATGGCCGACTCAAGAGAGGGATTATTCAGACTGCTCTTGAACATATAGATGACACGATGACAGTATTGGCAGCATTGAATCAAAGACAACCCAAGATATAAACTTGTAGAAAATCAAACGAGAGACAAATGGATTTCCCAACCCAGATTCAAATGATGAAAAAAGGAGGTGTCATGTTCAAGAGTGAATCTTCGCTGCCACTAACAAAGATACAAAGACACATTTCTTTCCCAAATTTTCCCCCACCATTTCTGGCAAGTACCTCTTTATTTTTACACAAGATTGAGGAGGATAACATATGCTTGTAATGTAAGCTCATCCTTCGGATGAGTCCCTCATAGTATTTTTAACAAACCCTAATAAGGAGTGGTCCGGTCCCATGTGGGTCTTTTGATGTTTGTTTAACGAGTCCAAAGATAGAAACTCAGGGTTTTTTCATGTTTATAGAGTCTAAAAAACACTTAAAGAGAACTCTCTCAGTTCCTTTTTCATAAAATAGTTCAAAAGGACCAAAAACGTGATAAACTATCGCCCATCGAACACTTTATTCAAATACTTTTATGAGCGTGAACAAAACAAGGTCGCTCAACAATATTTTCATTCTTATGGAGTGTGAAAAGATCTTAAATGATACTCCATGTGTGTCTCTTTTTGTGTTACCGTGACGAGTACGAAAAGATGACAAAAGTATACTCGGTTGAGTTCTGATAAATTTTTGAGCATGAGAACGAACGAAGAGTGAACTCGAGGTTTTACTAAAAAACCCTAAAACGTATTGATATCTGTAACAAAGAGAAAACAAATTACAGAACAAACATCCATACTTCGTTAATTAGGACCCTAGTCTTCTTCCTACAAGAAACAAGACACTCACGAGGCTATTAGACTTGAGGGTTTATAACAAAATGTATTTATATAATATAAAATATTATGAAAAAAGGTAAAAAGTGAAATAAATAAGAGTAAGAGCTCTTTTTACCAGTTCATTTTCATTTGGTCAAGAACTTGTCTAAAAACCCCTTTTTTACCCCTTACATTGGCTGTCAATTTTGAGGAGAACAGGCAACCATTCGACAAACGGTCTCCGTCAAGATGGTAAGCTCTTCATCCTCTTCCTTTTGAATGGATTGAAATTCATTTTTAGTGGTTAACAAATGTTTTTTGGGTGATTTTTTGGGCCGGTAGGCGTGCGTTGGGGCTGCCACAGGTGACTAGTATCGGGCCCTACGGAAATCAAGGATTTCTATAGGTGCCCAATGGATCACCTATGGAAATCCCGCACTGTAACTGAAGCCCAGTTGTGGCGGCCTAAAACCCAAAAAGAAAAACATGCGTTGGACCAAAAAGAATTCAAAAAATGATGATTAAAGTTGCTAACTCTCTTCTCTCATCTCCATATAGGTGTTTGATTGCCAAAATGTTGGAGTGGAGAGAACGAGAGCACGCCGATGATGAATTCATGGCTTTTAATGATCCAGGCACCATCAATGCCCTTCGACAATGTGTCTTGTTCAAGTTCTTCAAGATTCAGGGCATGAGAGCCCAAATGAGACTATTAGAGTACTTGGTCCACATGTGGGATGTGAACCAACAAGTGTTTCATGTGGGTGTCCATGTTCTTTCCTTGGACATCGAAGATATTTACTTTTTGATAGGGCTATCCTGTCGTGGGACACATGTGACCCTAATAGGGGGTCAGGGGGGTGGCTTGCCGATGAGCGAGTACATCCGTCGACATTGTGAACCTGAGGCAAAGAGACGCAAAGGTAAAGTGGCCATCAAGGGAGTTTGGGATATGAATCTCAGAACCATTCTCTTTACTATTGCATGGATGGTGGGAATTTCTTCACTACACACGTCCCTCCAGAGTTATTTTCAATATGCCATTGAATGTATAGAACCTCAAGTGTTTAATTGGTGTGATGGTGTGCTCCGCAATATGAAGACACAACTCACTAAAAGTAAGAATTGAGACCTAAATCAGTTTGGATATGGGTCCATTTTGGTGTCTTTCTTCTTAGAAAGAGTCCCTCATTTGCGGCTGTAGGTAGAGTGGGGAATACCAACCCCACGAGACCCAAGAATAAAATAGTGGTGTGATCTCATGGTGCATGTTGGCACAGGGCAAGACCTATGGTTCAATGCTACAACAACACTCCAACAAAACCCTAACTATCCACCCTTTTAGCAACACCTATGAAGCATATGTGTTGTTGGGAAAAATACCCTACGGACTAGCAAACTAGGGTCAGACTTGCATGCAGATTTTGACCGAAAAAGAAATTACTTTTTACCTAGAACCCAAAACTTAAACCCCTCTTTCACAATACATACATGGAAAAGGACTACTAAACTTGTTACCGACGTTCGATGTAGATCCTCCGTTGCGCTTTGACCACTTGCTTGCGCTGCTCCTTCCACAGATAACCTGCAATGAAGACAAATAACAACTATACATGCATGCTACTTCTCTACCTGAGGGTTAGAAATAAAGAATAAATTAACCAAACCATAGATAAATCATGCATTGGGATGAGAAAAGTATTATTTTTATTAATGGAAATGAATCAACTTACAATCAATGCTGAGACCGGCCACCGCTCCTTGAACCTAATCATGGGCTCCTCTTCTTCTGTCCTCCAACTGCTTTGCATTAAATCTCCTTTGGCATGAGGAAAGGATAAAGGGTTGGGACAATGGATTACGTAAATGGGCAGAGTTTCTTCGCTATATTTTTTCCTCTTCAAAATGGTACCCCTACCCCTTCTTTTATAGGCTAGAAGGAGCTAGGGTTTTGGATGAACCCTCGGCCATGCATGGCCAGGAGTTTCAGTTAACTAACCCATAGATTTTTGTTCCGTCAACAACTTTCCTTTTTTTGTGATTTGTTAGGTACACACGGGCTATAGTGAGTCATCCCGCGTGTACACGCATGCAGTAATGGGTTAGGGTGCGTGGACCTTGACTTAAAAGTATTTCCAAAGAGTTTCTCAATAGATGTTTTGGCAATGAAGGGATATGAGTTGGATTGATGCCAGGTAATCATGTGTGGTGTAATTTAGGGTTATAACAGATGCCCCCTAATGTGTGAGGTCAGAAGAGCATCTGATGGCCGAAATACATTACCAATATTTATTGATGTGCTAAACGAGTGATCCCAAGGATCAGGAACCAGGAAGTGCCATCTGCAAAATAACGAATGTCTCACCGAGGTCAGCATACCCATGCTCGGGATCAAATAGAACCACGACTACCAATCAAATACATTGTAGATCCATGTCAAATAACTATAAAGAGTAGCCGTGAACAATACACAACGGAGCGACATCTCGAAATCAGAAAGATATACATATAGAGTATCCATCTTCCAGAAGATGATTCGGCCTGATGGTTGTACCTCAAAGCTCGAGCAACAACTTCAAAATCTTCTAAAACTTGGGTAGGAGTGTAATATCAGTGTACGACTGCACTACCCAGAGGTCTTCGATGGCTCGTCGGTTATGGACTTGATAATCTTGATGATCGGACTGAAGGCTTCATTGATTTCGAACAAGGAATTGATTGGACGTTCAGGATGGCCGGGTATGCGGATAAGAGACATATTGCAGAGGGGCCGAATCAGGCTTACTGACAAACTTCCCTTGGATAATAGCACGACAAGTGATAAGACGCAGACAACATATATGTTAATCATAAGTCTACGAAGCAGGAGGCAACACAAACTCTCCATATGTTTGGAAGAGTAACCAAATGGTGGAGGACACAACTCTATATAGCGACAAAAATCTTCCTAAGGTCATACTACATCCCATAGACTGATGATCAAACGGACAGATGTGCTTTATCCAAGGGCGACTCATTATGCTGCCAATAAAGAAAATACTTTTCCCATCCTCTTTTTGGGGTATATTTGATTTTTTTGTTCTTTTTGATAAGTTTTGAAAAATAATAAAGGAATATTACGTTACAATGGAGGAACGAGTACTGCAAACATACGAGCTCAAGGCACGAGGACAAGACTAATGTTCTGGTAAAATGATACTCGAGAAAAAATCCTCCGACGCGCAAAGGTGTTAAGACGCAGAAGCAAACTGTCACAAGGCTGGTGGATAAGGTATGCAAATGCGGTTGATAGAACACACAATGGTAACGTCCTTCGATGTAAGTTTAACGAGCCCAAAGAAGGTAAGATTGGTGGTTTTTCATATTTAGAGAGTCTGAAAAAGCATAAAAGGAGACTCCGCTGGGGTACCTTTTTCGACAATAGTCTAGTCGGTTCGAAAAAGGGATAAACTAGCACCGATTAGAAATCAATTCAAAACCATTTTAACGAGTGTGACAGGGACAATATCACTCGGCTATTTTTTCACTTTTAAGGATTATGAAAAAAGATTAACTATGGACTCCGTCAGGAATATTATTTTGGACCAATTTAACGAGTGTGAAAGAATAAGGTCACTCGACAATCTTTTCAATTTTAGGGATTCTGAAAAGAGCTTAACTATGGACTCCGTGGGGGTTTCTTTTTCGTAAATTTAGTCCCTCGGGCTCAAAAAAGGAATAAAATTATACATGAGAGTACTCTTCTAAAGAATGAGAATTTGATAGAGTATACCTTTGTTCGTACAGTTGACCGTCCGGACCGAAAAAGGGGTAAACTACCACCAGATAGACGTGACTTCAAATTTTAGTTTAATGAGCGTGAAAGGTCACAAGATCGCTTGACAATCTTTTCATGTTTAAAGGGTCTGAAAAGGGCTTAAAAGAAGACCCATTTAAGGAACGTTCTTCTGCACCAATTTAACGAGTGTGAAGAAACAAGGTCACTCGACAATCGTTTCATCTTTAAGGAGTCTGAAAAGGGCTTAAAGAAGACTCCATAATGGTTATTTTTCTCAGTTAATCTGGACGAGATCGAAAAGCATAAATGTAGTCTCGTCGGATGTTTCTTTCAGATATCAAAGCGAGCTTGAAAAACAACAAAGTTAGCTCATGATAGACTCTTTGTGGCTCGATGCCTGGCATCTCCTCAAGGGAGTTGTATGCTCCGACGAAAACATTGTCTATGATGCCAGGGGTTCTGGAGATATTGATAGGTATCATTTCAGCAATGGTTGCCATATTACCCTCAACATAGATCTTGTGTGTAGCTAAGGGATTGGTATGACAAGACCTATCTCCATTCATAGTCACGGTGAATTCTCCTGCTTTGATTCAGCTTAACTTTGGGAGGAAATATGATCTATGATGAAGATCTTCCCAAGGTTTGTCCGGACTAGTCAGTGCTTCGATTACTGCTTTGTAAGAAGGCAAGACTAAGTCTAATGAATCGACATTAGCGAGAGAACCCTGAGCCCAAATAGGCTCTAGAAGTGGATCTAACTCCCGTGCAAGAGTCGGATTAGGGTTAGTTGAAGCGTGCTGGACTAAAGAGTACGCTACCTCAGCGATAGACAAGGGCATGGACATCCCAGGGTGCCCTGTCTCATCCATCGTGGCTGATGGGGAAGGAAGAATCCAAGGATCCTCAAAGTAAGTCATGCAGAACGACGAAACTTGAAAAATCTGAACCTTGTGGTGATTATATATAAATTTGACATCGTCATGAGGAGGTGGGTAATCGAAGGTACCCATCAAGGATGGGCACAAACCAACTCCTACGTTTATGACACCTGGTTGAGGATTATCAATCATGGGGACCGTGGATGCCCCCAAAGCTGGGTTAGGTCTGAAGAAAGACAGTTGATCGATGGTCACTATTCGACCCTCGTGTGGAAACAACAAGACTCAGAAAACTGTGCCAACCACATCTTGCATAGCATAAGTCCAACTATGTCCTAACAAGAGGTTATAGTCAAGGGGAGCCTCAACTACCTCTACTTCGACACACACGGTTTTCCCTCCTAACTGCACAGGGAAAGAAGGATTGATGCCATGTGGTCGGAATGAATGACCGTCGAAAGCAGTGAGGAGAGTAGGTGATGGAGACAAAATGGGCTGGCCGATGGCCTTCCAGCATGCTAATGACATAACGCATGTCGAGGCGCCCTCGTCGACCACTGTGCGGAAGATATTCCGAGTAAAAGTTTTTGTGGGATGAGCCACTACTATCTGAAATGCAACGTGGTAAGGCATACGAGGTTTTAAGTTGGTTGTATCTAACATGATGGTACCCAGATTACAAGTCTCAATAGATCCAAAAATGGTTAACAAGGCTTTCCTCTGAGTAGGGAAGCTTTGGAGGACCTCCAAAGCAGACATCGCACAAGGGGTTTGTGATAAATCTTCCACCACAGAGTAATTCTGGGTAGCCCTTGCATTTGGGTTGTGAGAATCTTTTTTAAATGCTCCCTTTGGAATGCGTGTCATTGTTTCTCCCAACATCTTCTCAATCTATAGAGGAAGAGATAGGAGTTTGACTTCTCTGCCCTTCTCGGAAGTTCTTGGTTGACTATAGGCATGTACTCTAGTTGATAGAAAAACATCACCTTTCACCATATATACATTAGTGGGGTTGTTCGAAGATGGAGGGGGTCCTTGACTGCCCCCTTCCATGCTTGCAGAGGCTTGAGTTAGATTTTTCCCATGTTGAAATGGATTAGTCAACATTGTCTGTTGTTGATGTGTGACAAACTTTTGGGCCTCTGCAAGTCGAGGAAAAAGATGGGTTGGGTGATCTTCCGCACACAAGTTGTACGGATACCTCACCTTCTGTTTTTCCATGTTGTCCCCGCCAGTATTATCAGTGGGGTTTTTATCCCCCTTACCCTTCTTTCATTGTTTTTTCTTCCCTTTAGGCTGTTGGGTGGCCTTTGGGTTAGTCGACTACACAGTGTGTACTTCCGACGTTTGGGTAGGGGGGGAAGCCAAAGCAGTAGTTTAGTTGGCCGTTGTGTGTTGTATGGATAACTGTTGCAACTGTTTTGTCAATTTCTCAACAGGCTTAGTTTGTGCGGAACCAACAATACCATCGGCATGTGGTCTAGTCCTCTTTCTAGTTTTATCCAGTATCGAACGTGGTGCATCTGGCAAGATGTTATATAATAAACCAGACTGAGAATAGATGAGCTCAAAATGTTGAGCCCTCATGATGGCATCTTCTTCAGAGAAAACTCCAGATGTTGCGACGTCTTTGGATAGTTGTGGGACCAAAGACTCAAGGAACCACTCAAGCAGGAATGCTGGTGGGACTGGTACTTTGATTAGACTCTTTCGACGTCTCCATTCTCAGATATGATCAGAGATATGGTTCGTTCTTGTTTGTTCGAAATTGGCGAGTAGCTCTATGCCAGCATCGTATCTCATAGGTAACTGGAAATGGTTAAGGAAGGCCATCGCCAGTTCACCAAAAGAAGAGTATCTTGAGCGATCGAGCTCGATGCACCATTTCGTGGCACTCCCGATAAGAGTACGTTGAAACAATCGCAACTGTACAGAGTCATCTTTCAATGAGTTAGATGAACACCAAAGATGAAAGGTAGTCACATGATCACCTGGATCTTCATTAGGTTTGGCCTTGAAATTTGGAATGTCCGAAGGAAACTTCGTTGGCATAGGAGGCCAACGTGGATCGTGACAAATAGGATCATTTAACAACCTTGTCAAATCTGGCAAGTGAAAAGTGGCCAGGAATGGTAGTTTGGGTTGCTGCTGATAACCTGGGAAAAAGGGTCCTGGAGTTTGACTGGCACTAGGTTGCCAGGAAAAGTTTGGTTGCTGGCCCGGATTCTGGTAGAAACCATGGTCCTAACCAGTGTAAGGATTTTTCATCTGTGGAGACATCATTGGCTGATTTCCCATAAAGGACATAGGGTGTTGGGCATGCATCATGTTTGAAGGACTTTGGGAAGGATTACCCCATGTCGGTCCTAATGGGAGAGGCATAGTAGTCTATCCAGGGTTCCATTGACTGTGGAAAGAATTACCCCAGAATGAAATTTCGGAGGAGGGAACGGATCCTTGTCCTGAATTCCAAGGTCCTGCTATATGTGCCCCCTGCACAGGAATAGTACCCCGCGCAGGAGTAGACTGTCCAAAAATAGGATTGCCCCCAGACGGGAAAGCGGTGGATGAGAAAGTGTTGTTACCAAACGTCTCGTTCCAAACAAACGATGACGAACCTACCGACATACTGTGCGCAGGCGTTCCTTGACTCCCTGCTCCAAATAAACTAGTGTGTGTAGGCTGCCTGGTGGATTGCTGATGCGGACCACCAAGCGAAGGGGACGAAGGAGGGATATGACCTCCTGCGTAAGGAAAAACATTAAAAGGGATAGGAGTGCCCCCAATTTGACCTTGCAAAGGAGCGTTAGAGCTCCCTGCCCCCATACCCAAAGTCTGTAAAGTGGAGTAAGTGAGTGCATGACTTGTACCCGAACTGGGCGTATCGTATGAGAACGAAGGGCCTGTCGCACTAGGTGTGAAGGGGGGTGTGTTCGCCGCCATAGATGGGTTTGTTCCATTGTGCGACGTAGTTGTGGCTAAGGCCATGGGGGATCAGAGCGATGATGGTAAGTTAGGAGATGAGTCTCCTGTTGTAGCAACTGTGGTGGGAATGGAAGAATTCCCAGAAGAAGTAACAACGTTTGTTTCCATAGCTGTGTGAGGCACTGTCTGGCGTTCATGAAATTGGCTTGGTGTAGTAAACGATGCCCAGATATCAGTGGTTGGGGTTTCAACCGAGCCAATATTGGTGGTTGATTCCTCAGAGAGTTGTTCGGGCACAAAGGTTTGTAACCCACTCGCTTCGAAAGACCCTTGTTGGTCTAGCTTCTGCCTTAATGGTGGTGGGGGTGGCTCCAGTATAACCGGCAGCAGGCCCAGAAGCCTTCGTGACTGGAAGAGCTCGGGATCCTCCACTATGTGAAAATATCCAAGACACACTAAGGTATTCTACACGTTCAAAATGTAACACACACTAAAAAGAATCCCTAAGATATAAGACAAGCAATCACTAAACTATTTGGAAGAACAGTTACAACAACCAACACTAGAGAAACTTACCGGTGCAAGTGCAACTCGAATACGGAATCACCCTCTGGGTATAATCTGAGAAGAGTGGCCCGATGTTTGTCCTAGGTATCACGATATACCCCCGCAGTCACCCATGTATGTCCCTAAAAAGATTGGCAACTAGGTTGCCAGCACGCGAACAATCACCAAGCGGGTACAGTCGAAAGTCGGGTAGACCACAATGAGCAGAGTATCAAGCCCGAAACCTATCAAGGGTATCGAGAGAAAATGGTTTGGAAGACAACTGAGGACCTCGAATAGTTTCAAGACCCACGAAACCCCGTGGAAAATGCAAACGACGAAATCCCAAAACAAGCCCTCAATATGTGTTCTCCACTACGATTGGTCCGACTTTGGAGGGGTTATCTCCGCTACCTTTCCGCATGCAACCTCGTGTTTATCCCCTGTGTTAGACGGGGGTCCCTAATAACTTCCATGAAACTGGACTTAGACACTCCCTATCGCAGACTCTAATGTTTGGTTTTGAATGGCCTTGGAGAGTTTCCTCTCCAACCTAATCCAAGGCCCTAGTCCTGAACTAGTTTGTGAACCCTACAAACAAAAAGTCTAATAGATTTTAAATTAGCGTTGCTTTTATGGTTTTTTCCTACGTCAAGGGGTATGAGGGTGAAACTGATGATGTGTAAATACAAAAGCAAAAACAAATGAAAAAATATGGAAACGAAAGACTTTTTCTAAATGCAAAATTTCAACAACTTTTCACGAAGAAAGATTTCTTTTTCTTTTCAATTTTTCTAAAATTTTATACTGCAAAAACTTACGAAATAAAATCATTCTCCCTAGCAAATGATGTAGAAACACACTCTTCAAACAAAGAAGAAAATGAAAAGAGAGATTTATTTTTTTTATTTAAGTACTAGTAAAGCAACAAAGGGAAAATACCGATAAGCACAAAACCAAGAAAAACCAATTTTTGCTTAAAGCAAAGATCGCAAAGAATCAGAGTAAAGACACACAATGGAAATAAAGAAAACAAAGACTCTTACGCTTGTCTAAAAACCATAAAAAAAAAAAATTATATATATTTTATGTCAACTATCAACTGAGAAAAAGTAGGCTAAGGGTAAGATGACCTAGCCTACTGACTGTTCAACCCTAGACTCAAACACCTGAGAGGAATACTTCTCATCAAAGGAGGGGATGAATGCCCCACCCTGAACAAAAAGTAGCATGTCAAGCACACTACTATCACTAAAACAACACGTGTTCAAACGCATGCTAAGCTGAAACAGGAAGCATGTACATGCGCACTGACCTTGTACAGGCTGCGTGTATGTATAAATTCTAAGAAAAAAATGAAAAAAGGATGTCCAAACCAGGAAGAGGCCTCTGGTATTGATAAACAGGGTCTCTTGAAGGCTTGGATGCGCTTTCTAATAGAAAATAAAAATAATGCAAGGAATAACAAGGCGAAAAAAGCAATCTGAGATAGGACTGTGAACCAACAAGACTCAGACAGGATTCCAGAAAACCCCCTGAGAATGTATAATTCTGACAGGGAAGAGGTGGACTTCCTCTAAATCTCTCTGACCTCCTACACGCTATTGTTATCCCTACAGCTAGCGTTGACATGCGGGTTATAAGAGGATAGGGCACGGGTACACGCGTGCAGGCCTTATACAGGCCGCGTGTACCTCTGTGTGTCCCGACAACTACCGTCAAGCAAAAGTCAGGGAAAACTGGTATGAAGAACCAGGCTCCCTGTTAACTCAGACCCTACAAAAAAAGACAGGCAAAGAAAAACAGAAAACCTAATCTTTAAACTACCCAAAAACTTTAAAGAAATCCAGAAACCCTAAAGAGTATTATCCCTGGTATGGTCGCCAATTTTGTTGTTGGGAAAAATACCCTACGAACTAGCAAACTAGGGTCAGACTTGCATGCAGATTTAGACCGAAAAAGAAATTACTTTTTACCTACAACCCAAAACTTAAACCCCTCTTTCACAATACATACATGGAAAAGGACTACTAACCTTGTTACCGACGTTCGATGTAGATCTTCCGTTGCGCTTTGACCACTTGCTTGCACTGCCCCTTCCACAGATAACCTGCAATCAAGACAAATAACAACTATGCATGCATGCTACTTCTCTACCTGAGGGTTAGAAATCAAGCATAAATTAACCAAACCATAGATAACTCATGCATTGGGATGGGAAAAGTATTCTTTTTATTAATGGAAATGAATCAACTTACAATCAATGCTGAGATCGACCACTGCTCCTTGAACCTGATCCTGGGCTCCTCTTCTTCTGTCCTCCAACTGCTTTGTGTTAAATCTCCTTTGGCATGAGGAAAGGCTAAAGGGTTGGGACAATGGATTACGTAAATGGGCAGAGTTTCTTCGTTATATTTTTTCCTCTTCCAAATGGTACCCCTACCCCTTCTTTTATAGGCTAGAAGGAGCTAGGGTTCTGGATGAACCCTCGGCCATGCATGGCCAGGAGTTTCAGTTAACTGACCCATAGCTTTTTGTTCCATCGACAACTTTCCTTTTTTCATGCTTTGTTAGGTACACGCGGGCTATAGTGAGTCAGCCCGCATGTGCACGCGTGCAGTGATGGGTTAGGGCGCGTGGGCCTTGACTCAAAAGGATTTCCAAAGAGTTGTTCAGCAGATGTTTTGGCAATGAAGGGATATGAGTTGGCCTGATGCCAGGTAAGCATGTGTGGTGTAATTTAGGGTTATAACAATATGAAGTCTCACCTGAGGTAGAGGTAGGGGTGGTTGAAAGACTCAGGTGTCTACAACCTTAGCTAGGACACAGATATGTGATTATGATACTTAATAGAGCACTTAGCACTGTCAGTTCCTCAATTTGAAATCAATATCTACTTCGCTGATAAAACAGAGCTTCACAACATTCAAACTGATCTAATGTATTTAAACACTTAGCATAGGTAAATAGATCATATCTAGCAGATTAGGCACTAAACATATTCATACATATCATATCTAACATTCTCACATATCATTAGCACTAAGCATAAGTAGATTTATCTAATCATCTCAAAGCACTTAGAAAATAACATATAAATGCATCAGAACATCACACAGAGCAGAGTAACACAGTATTTATGTAGTTCACCCCCACCCTAGGGCTATGTCCACCAACTCTTATTCTTTATTATCTTCTCAATAGGTTACATGCACAGAGCCTCTGAACCCTTCTCTGCATAGGACAGAAGATCTGCGCAACTCGCTATATCCTTCTTCCTTGCATTACAACACAAATCCTTCCACCGTTCGTTACAACCACTTTCACTTAGCTCTGTAGGTCTCTTATAGTCATTCACAAAGAACTTACATACTCTACCTGCACTTAGCATACATTCACATCTAACTAGTGACCTAACATCACATAGATGTTTCTTCTTACATTGCCTAGACATCTTTTTATATATTACAAAATAGGCCTAAGCATGGGTAAACCCATGGGCCGACATCCCAATCCCGTTACATAATCCCAAAAAACCCAAAAAGGAGCCGAGATCCCATGATATCCTCTTCGTCTTGCGCTCCTCCTTCGACAGGCCGTCGAAGTCCAAAATAGGTCAACATGACCAAGAATCTCCCAAAACTTGGTCAAGGGCCAACAGGCCCCCAACACTCACCTGTGACTCGTCCCGATTCACTCTGGTATGACTAGTTCTTCCTCGAACTCCTTGAGCTTGGCTCAAGCTGCTTCAACCTGCTGTTGTGCTACGACCTCTTGCTCGATGAACTCCTGGATTACTACATCATTCACTGGCCCTTCTAGGTGTTTTTCTGTTGTGGTGACAACATGTTCTAGCTTTGCTCCTCGACTCTTGACCTTTGTGAACAATTGGCATGCCTTATCTTGTACTGGTTCGAGCCTTTGAGTAACTTCCATAACTTTTCTTTGAATCGTATGGATCTGCTGCTAGGCGGTGTGCCGCTCTTGAGACCACTTCATTCTTTCTACAGTCGATAGGGCCTTCAATTGTGCCTGTAGTGTGTCTACGTGCTTATTCATTTTCTTGAGTTGCGAATCCAGTGCCTGTAATTCTAGATTCTCGGTGAGGTTCTCATATGTTTGGGCGTTGCGGTTACTCATTTTTTTTCATTCCAGGGAAAGAGATTTTAGTATGCCAACTACACTACAGGCAGTTGCTTCTTGCTGGTCCCTTACGTCCTGCGGGGTCTTGGGCATAGTGCGTAGCTCTAAATCTATTATGCGCTGCTGGAGCTATTGGATTGCTTCTACGAGATGATCTACTTGTTTCATGACTTGATCATCTTCATTTATTTCTACAACTGTCATAGAGCGAAGTGATCTATTGACCACTTCCTCTACTGCAAGTTGCTCTGCTAGAAGTTGTTCCTTGCCTTGTTGAAGTTGTGCTTTTTATTCATCCCACTTCACTTGGAGAGAAAGATTTTTCCATTCTGCAGCACTGCATTGTTCTAAGATTACTCCCTGTACTTGTGTCAAAGCCTGGGTGGCTTGCACTATTTCCTCTTGTGCATGTTGAAGGTGGGCTTCGACAATATCAGTTATTTGGTGGATTTGAGCTAGCTCATCTCCTAGTTTTGGTGTTCCTAATGGAAAAGGCACAATGGAGACTGCGTGGCTAGACTATAGTGTTTGTTGCACCCCTTGGAGCTCAACCTCAATTCGATTGTACATCTCCTCCTGCTTAGCCTCTTTTTTTTCTTCTATCTCCAGTGAAGCATCATTCAGGGTTGCTACGATGAAATCAAAGTCATCTGGGGTGAGGATAGTCTGCAACTTGGTCATTGTTGTTTTCGACTTCTTTTGGGAAGAAGGCTTCGGAGGGGAAACCTTCCTTTTCTTCGAGGGGTCCTCCTCATCTCTAGGCAGTTTTACCTCACCTTTTTTTTGATTGGATTCTATGCCATATATCTCTTTGCCATCAGCTCCTTGCTCTGGTGAGATGGAAGCATTCTTCATGGATGTACTTTCTAAATCCTGGACCTCTTCAGTCATCTTTATCTTGCTCGGTCCGGGTGTATCCGGTGCAGTTTCTGGACTATCTATGTTGGATATCTCCAAAGGGTCTGCTAGAATAACGAGGTATACCGACCATTCCTTGGTGATCTCCTCCATGTCCTCCTCTGTCAGCTTGTAGTAGGACTGCAGTTGTTTCTTATGTCCATTGGCACGGGCTGTGATATAAATGAAATGCCTATCAGCGTTGAACTTCATCAAAGGTTGAAACCTGTGTAAAGTATTCATAGTTATGCAAGGCGCGGACTATATGGATACCTTCAATTGCTTGTATTATGTGTGGAACATGAAATTTTACTTCCATTTCTTATTCATGTCACTAGAATACCACAGTGTACTGAAATTCACGGCCAAAGGTTCAAAGGGATCGATGTCCAGGAAGGTCGCACCTTCTGGCATCTCCTAGGCAATGAAAGTGATCAGAATCAATAGCCAGTTGAAATGAAATTCATGCCCTTGATCCTGGGATTCTCTATAGTCAAGTTCTAATTGGTTCACCCGGTACTGCTCCCAATTCATTTGTAGGTCCTCTGCACACTTCCCTGTGAGGTCAACTACCAAACCGATGACTTGGGTGGGTCAGTTCGTTCGTACTAACTTTCCTGCGATCAATTTATAGGAGAGGCACACTACGCTTCTCTAGATAGAAGCTACCTTGTAGCCTCACGTGCCCTTCTCGACATCATCGTAAGTGTCCTTGATCCTTTGAGCTAGATCGCGATCCATGGCTTTTTTGGGGTAGAAATCATGTGGGTCAGGGCCTAGCATACTTAGCCCTGTGATCTAATTGATCAACATCAGATCCATTGTGATATGATGGTTTAACCACAAGTATCCTCCATGGTAATAGGACAACAATAGCTTGACACATGCATTCACCTCTTGGTGTCCTCTAAAGTGAGGAATCTTCATGACGTTGAGCAGTGTATACTGCGCGAGGTTCATAGTCCATGACTGAGGGATGATCTTTGAATTCTTTCCCTTTGTTCTGGTCAAGTACTTATGTGGGGCGAGCATGTTGTAGACCTTCCTGTCACCGAGGTTGAATTCGCTAAAATTCAATGCTGCAATCTTTGAGCAGTTGACGAAGAGTCTGGCAGTCCTCTCGTGGATGATGCTTGTACACCTATGGATAATCCTTTATCCGACATGACTCTTTTAGTCATCAGGTCAAGGAGTACTTATGTCATTGATTCTTTGACTATGTTGAGCTCCTTGGACATACGTGCTCGGGATTAATTAGATCGGGGTCAAATTAACTTAGACACTGAACTAGAATAAACAACGAGAGTGCAATGATCACTGTATACAATTCACTTAGTATGCGGGCTCAAACTCTTGGTTAGTAAAAGTGTTCTCGGTGCATGGTGCAATGCGATAAATAGGTAACTCGACAATGGGTCTCTTGTAACAAGTATGAATTCTTCATTAACTCTATTTGGTCCATTATGATGCGGTCCAACGGTCTGGTGTCGAGCCTTAAATGCCTTTCTACCCATTTAGGGCAGCAGTCGAATGGTTATAATGTCCCCAACAGTTATATTGCTTCACCATGGTGAAGTGCCATGTGTCACTGTTCTGATATCTCGATGAAGTTCCAATTTTGAAAATTTCCCTCCTACGAAATTCCCTGTAGAACTTTCTATAAATTTTTAATATTTTCCCTATTCTTACTTAGCTTTCTAGCTTTCTTTCCAGTGAGATCTGTCTTGGTATGTCTTTTTCCATTCTGATTCTTATCTTCGTTTGAAATAGTCACTGCGCGATGTTGATATTCTTTCCTAGGACTCAGGGGTAATACCTCTTCTTTATCTAGGATAGATACTTCAGTCTCCTGTGGGTCTTCTAATGTTCTTTCAGCTTCGACATCTGGGTCTCTAATGTTAAATAACTTCGATCTGTTCTCCCATTCTTCAATCAAGTGTGCGATCCTTCTGATCATGAAATCTTTTAACTCTTCTTTCTTCTGCTCCAAAACTTCTTCTTCTTTCTTTCATCTGGCTTGATATATATCAATCCAAGGTTTTCCTAGTAACATGGTAAATGAGGCACTATCTTAAATAAATTTAATAATCTCAAAAAAAAATTCTGTCGAAGTTCCATTGGCATTCATATGTATCTTAGTGAGCCTTCCACATAGGTTTACCAGTTTTCCTCTGAATAATCCTACTCCTCCTAATGAAGGAATCATATAAGGCCTCCCTATAGCTTCCCAAGTTCTCTCTGTCATGATATTCACCGGTGTCTCTTCATCCAAAACACGGTCAATGTTGAAGTCTCCTATTCTTGCTTCGATGCATTCTTTTTCTTTGAAGATCT
Organism: Picea engelmannii; assembly: GCA_009831015.1. Taxonomy (NCBI): domain Eukaryota; kingdom Viridiplantae; phylum Streptophyta; class Pinopsida; order Pinales; family Pinaceae; genus Picea; species Picea engelmannii. The sequence goes on along the minus strand of ML778298.1, from coordinate 820,623 downwards.
ATGATAATTTGATATGTCGGTGGTCATTCAGGGTTTCTTTCATCTATAGAAACACTTTCGCTGATTCTTTCTGGGATTCTGCTATTTCTAGATCTACCTTAAGGTTTTCCTGGTTCAGATTCATTCCATCAATCTTAGCAATCATTCTAGGGCAATCCAATATTTCATGGTCCATAGCTTTGCAACAAAGACAACTAGGTCTTCTTCCAGATTATTCCTTAGCAATATGTCCCGGTCTTCTGCAGATGTAACAAAGGTTTAATCCTCTCTTTCTTTTAAATGATCCCCAACTTCTCCTATACTGCGTGCTAGGATCATAAGAGCTAACCTGCAACAAATTCTTTCTAGGATCCTGCATCCATTTGTTAGTCCAAACATTCTTTCTATGCATAGGTATAACATATCTTTCACTATTATTATTAGATCTACTCATCTCAAGCCTTCTTTCATCAATTAGTGCCCTAGTTTTCAAGCTAGGACAGAACCTATCAAACATACCTAGATCCATACTTTAGAAACAAAAATTTCCACTTATATTACTTTTACAGAGTACAAAGCTTTTAGATCTAGAATTTTCCTACTATTCTTACCTTTATCATAGCAAAAAGCTTACAGTTCTTACCTCTTTTCTTCAGATCTGACCTCTTTTCTTCATATATGACCTTCTTCTTGGCACAAAGCTTCATAGGTTAAGTAAAATAATGCACACTAGAGAAACAGATCTATGCACAGAGCTTTCACAATTTCAGGATGAATCTTTGCACAAAGATTCTTGTTTCTCAGTTCCCAGCAATGGAACCATTTGTTGGCACAGGAGAAGACCAAAGGTTCAACACTACAACAACGCACCAACAAAACCCTAACTACCGGCCCTTTTGATGACACCTACGAAGCAGATGAAGTCTCACCCAAGGTAGAGGCAGGGGTGGTTGTGATACTCAAGTGTCTGCAACCTTAGTTGGGACACAAATATGTGATTATGATACTTAATAGGGCACTTAGCACCATCGGTTCCTTAGTATGCAATCAATATCTACTTCTCTGATAAAACAAAGCTTCACAACATTCACACTAATCTAATGTATTTAAGCACTTGGCATAGGTAAATAGATCAGATCTAGTAGATCAAGCACTCAACATATTCATACAGATTAGATATAACATTCTCACATATCATTAGCATTAAGAATAAGCATATTTATCTAATCATCTCAAAGCACTTAGAAAATAACATATAAACTCATCAGAACATCACAAAGAGCAGAGTAACAATGTATTTATGTGGTTCACCCCCACCATAGGGCTACATCCATCAAATCTTCTTCTTTATTAGCTTCTATGCATGTAATCTATTGAGAAGCTAATAAAGAAGAAGAGTTGGTGGATGTAGCCCCAGGGTGGGGGTGAACCACATAAATACTTTGTTACAGCACAGAGCCTTCCTTGCATTACAGCACAAAGCCTTCCATCGTCTGTTAAAACCACTTGCACTTAGCTCTGCAAGTCTCTTACAGTCATGCACAAAGCACTTATAGACTCTACTTGCACTTAGCATACATTCACATCTGACTAGAGGCATAACATCACATAGATTATTCTTCTTACATTGCCTAGACATCTATTTATATATTACAAAATAGGCCTAAGCATGGGTAAACCCATAGGCCGACATCCCAATCCCATTACATAATCCCAAAAAACCCAAAAAGGAGCCAAGATCCCGTGATCTCCACTTTGTCTTACACTCCTCCTTTGACAGGTTTTTGAAGTCCAAAATAGGTCAACATGACCAAGAATCTTCCAAAACTTGGTCAAGGGCCAACAACGCGACATGTAGTGGGTCCCATTGTCAAGTAAAATGATGCATTTTTTTACTAGTTCAGGCCCCAAATTTTGATGATTGATGATTATGCATATGTTGGCCTGGATTTTTGGGGTGATCCCGACTTAGTTCTCCTTGAGGGATTTAAGTGTGGAAATCTAGGTAAGAAAGACATTTTGTTCTTTATAGTGTTTTTGTGGATTTTTAGGATATAAGATGTTTTTTTTGTGTTTTCGTTCTCAAAAATAATAAAAAACTTTTGACCATGCAGATGTAGCGCCACACCGGCCTCCGGGCACATCTCTGATACAGAGATGAGGAGAGGTAGGTGTAGTAGCAGGGTGGGATGCCGATGACTATGAGGAAATGGAGTAGAACCTAGAGGGTCTGACAGTAGGCATTCCTGACATCTCGATCAAGAATATCTCGAGGCTTTATCAACGCCATATTGTAGGCATGTCTGACTCACTTAGTCGGTTACTTCACAGGGTGGAATGGGCATTAGTATGCTACCATGAGCACCATCCATGATGCTATTTTGTAGAAGCCATGGGATTCCTATTTTGATATTTTGGTCCTTGGATGGAAAACATTTTTGTAAAACATTTTATCATTATATATATATACATGAGGCTTCTACCGGCTTACTCTGCTTCTATATACAATGTGTAATGTGTTATTGGATTTATAAATGTCTCAAATGTCTGTCTAACACATAATTAGCTAGAGCATAAGTTAATGTATTTAGACATCTAGGAATGTGTTGATATTCAATATAATCAAAATAACGTTCCAAGAGGCGAATTTGTAGATATACCCATAACAAAGTAGGACTTCGGATAGTATATAAATTATTTAACTGGAGAACTACTAGTTGTGAATCAAGTCGTACAACGAAGTGACGAATCCCAAGTGAAATAACATCGGTCAATAAGTCGATGACTGCGCTATATTCTGTGATATTATTGGTTGCACGACCGAGGAAAACACCTTGTATACTGATAAGTTCGTTGGTAGGTGCATAGATTGCCCAAGCAACAAAAGCTAGGTTCTGAGTACTACGGCTAGCACCATCAGTGAAGCCAATATAGGGTAGTGAAGACATCGACATCTGGAAACCAAGAAAAACGCAAGGTAAGAAGTTGGGGATGGAGACCAAATAATGAAAAGCACAAAAAAGTAACACATAAGAGTATGGTACACTAAAAGTACAAGAACTCATGCAGATACAGTCTAAGCATAGTACTTCTTCAAGTAAAGCTCATTTCTAGGTTCACTCAAAGGAATGCCATCATAATCTACTAACTCGTAAGCTCCCTTCTCTAACACTCATTTGACGATATATGGACCACACCACATAGATTCAAATTTTCCATCTCTTACTAGATCATGATCTTGTTCATAGAGGAGAACTAGATCTCCCTCAGAGAAAACACGTGGCTTGACATGCTTGTCATATTGGGATTTTACACATTTCTTTTGGGTTTCAATAACTACAGTGGCATCACAACGGGTCTCATCTAATTGCATAAGATACAATAGACGTTCTTCTTCGGTAGAGGTGTTTGGGAGAAGTACGACGGCTAGCTTCAAATATGGTATTTCACATTCAATCGAGAGAACGACTTCAATGTCATAGACTAGTTGAAAAGGGGTAAATCCCGTAGCAGATTTCATGGATGTCCGATAGGCCCATAATGATGAAAACAACACCATGTGCCAACTGGTCTTATGGATTCCTATTATCCGACGAAGCATAGTGATAGGGATTTTATTTATTGCTTCAACTTAGTCGTTGGGCTGTGGATAGTAGGGGGTTGAGTTTTCATGCCGAAGACCCAACTGGTTAGTAACTTCATACATCATAAAGTTTTGAAAATGGCTACCATGATCAATAATGATAGCTTGTAGGATCCCGAATCGAGTAATAATATGATTAAATATGAAAAGGGCTGCAATTTTTCCAGTATTGTCGAAATCAGGCATCGCGTCGGCCCATTGCGTGAAATAATCCATGGCTACGATAATGTATCCATGCCCCCCGGTCGAGTGAGGGTTACGTGTCATGAAATCGATACCCCATTTTGTGAAAGGTATGACAGAAACTACAGGGTGTAAGGGAGCGAGATGTGATCTTATTTTATTATTCTACGTTTGGCAAGCATGGCATTTTTGGATGGTGGTAATACAATCCTTAAATAAAGAAGGCCAAAAATACCCTTCTCGTAAGATCTTTTGGGTAGTAGAATACCTAGACATGTGACCACCACATGCTCTAGAATGGCAGTCATTCAATTCTTTCTCAGCCTCGTCATAGGTGAGACATCGTTGAAAAACGGAGTCAACCTCGTGGCGATAAAGAGTGTCACCGAGGATGATATATTGATGAGCTTGATATTGTATATGACGACGGGCAACACTAGATGGATCGGGGTGGAAAGTTTGAGTCTAGAGATATATAATGATATATCCATACCAAAGGTCATCAGAACTGATCAGAAAAAGAGATTCATCGCGTAAATAATATTTTTCTACATTTTCTATCTCAGTGTAGGGAAGGTCACACATCAGTTTGGAAAACACCAAAGATTTATTAGACATAGCGTGTTCGAATTCTATGTCAAACTATTGGAGAATCACTATCCATTTAGAGTACTTTCCCCCTAGTAATTGGCGTGTAAGAATGTGCTGCATGGGGTTGCAATCGGAAATTACAGTGGTCTTGCATAATAGGATGTAGTGACAGAAATGTTGGACATCTTGAACAACTTCCAGGGCCAGTTTTTCAATATGTAAATATTTGGTTTCGGTGGTCATGAGACTCTGACTCAAATAATGTATGATATGTTCATCGTGTGAATCATCTTCTTGGAATAGAACCATGGCGATGGTAGAGTTTGAAGGAGCGAGATAAAGGAATTAATCGTGACTATAATAGGGCGGGAAAAGTAATGGGGTACGGGTTAAAGTCAGTTTCAAAGATTTGAAATCTTTGTTGGCAGTGGAATCCCATACAAACTCAGAACCTTTCTTTAGCAATTGAGTAAATCCGAGCATTAATTGAGCATAGTTTGGGATGAAACGACGTAAAACGTTTTCCTTCCCTTGAAAACTTTGAAGCTAGCAAAGTGAAGAAGGAGAAGGGAGATTGAGGATCGTCTTGACCTTTAAAGGATCGACCCTGATCCCCTGGCGTGAAACGATAAAACCTAGAAGTCGGTCAGACTCCACATAAAAAACACATTTGTGTGGGTTTAAGAATATACGATAGAACCGACAACGAAGGAAAATGGCTCGGAGGTGTGTCAGATGGTCACTACGATGCATGGAATGCGCAAGTAGGTCATCTAGATATGGTTGTACAATGTGCTTGATATCATGAAAATCATAAGACATGGCACGTTGAAAAGTCACACCGGTGTTCTTTAAACCGAAGGGTATTTTCCGGTAGGAAAAGGTACCCCAAGGACAAATAAAAGTGGTTTTGTGTTGATCCATGGGCAAGATGTTGATTTGATTATAGCCTAAGAAATTTTCCATTAAAGAGAAGATTTCACTCCCGACACAATCGTCGCCGATATGGTCAACGTAGGGGGTGGGAAAGTTGTCCTTAGGATAAGCTTGATTGATATCCCTATAATCGACGCAGACACAGATCGTACCTTGTTTCTTGTTAACCAGAAGGAGATTGGATACCCAATTAGTTAAAGCCATAGGATAAATAAATCCATCTTTAAGAATTTTTTCGACTTCAAGCTTAATAGCAATTTCTTTACAGGGGTGGACCAGACGAATTCTCTGTCGGACGGGTCTAGCACTTGGGTACGTCTTAATTTCATGTACAACAATACCAGGTTCAATAACTTACATTTCTTCATAGATCCAAGTGAATATGTCACAAAACTCTTGGAAAATTGATTTATATGTGACAACCTCGTCCGTGGAGCACGAAGCTCTGATGTGAACATTTTCAACAACTCCAGGTTTAATGGATATGTCGAGGGGGATGGTGGGAGAAATATTACTTAAGTTCCCTTCATATAACACGTCGTGTGATGACTCAGGAACAGAGGAAATGATAGCAATGATAGACGGAGTCGAGATCCATTGGTAACTCTCGATGGTGTGTTGTTCAAGGAAGAGAATGGAACGATGATGTCCATCATCCCAAGGGGTGTCTTCCATCGACATAATCGACATAATCATCTCGTCCATGGGAAAAATAACGTGGAACGGGTCAGGAGATGAATCACCAAGAGAGAGGGTAGGATGGGTTTTCTATTGAATGGCTTTATAGGTTGAATCAACCGGACTTAAAGGAATTTGGTTACCATAGCAAGGATAATCACGAGGTTCGGGTATTACCCACGCATCGGAAGATGTGTGAGTTTTGCGAATGGAGGTGGAAATCATGTTGATCGAGGAAACCAAAGGAGGTGGAACATTGGGAGGTGGGATCGTGAACGTACCCATTAGAGTTGAATCTTTAAGTAGGACCACACCGACGTTCTCATACCCAGGCAGTGTCTTCGCGATAAAAGGTACATTTCTAGTACAGGTGTCAGAGTTGAAAAAGGCTAGCTGGTCGACAGTAATGACCTTTCCCTGATATGGAAAATGTATAACACGAAAAAGGGTAGACACAACGACGTGCATCACATCAATCCAGCTATGGCCAAGTAAGAGGTTATAATCGAGAGGTGCATCAAAGACCTCAACTTCAACATTGACTAATTTTCCTTCCAACACAATAGACAATGAAGGAAGTGCATTGTAGGGATTAAAGCCCGATCCATTGAAGCCTTTAAGCATGTTATGTGATTTAGTAAGAGGAGGAGAGTCAATGTCCTTCCAACATGAAACATACATTACACACTTGGAGGCACTCTCATCAATAACAGTCCTACAGATGTTCTTGTCGGAGACAACAACTTGTATTTGGAATGCTAGTTGAGGGGGGAGTCTCAGAATGTGATCTTTGAGGTAAAAAATTATCAAATTTGTATCTGTAAGATCAATTCGACCAATAGCCTTTAGTAGTGCCTTCCGTTGAGCAGGGAAACTTTGAAGGACTTTGAGAGAAGACATCACAGATGGTGCTTGCACCAGATCTTCTACAATACTGTAGTTTTGAGTAGCACGTGCATGAGGGTTGAAGGTGGACTTTCGAGCAACACCCTTTGGGGGAGGGAGAAGAATTGTATTGAGACTCGATCATTAGATATAAAGAGGACCATTGGGAGGTGAAGTTGAGGGAGGATTTTGAACCAATGAAGGTGGTATATCGTCAACCTTCTCCTTTGAGGAAGAGTAATCTTTGGCCTGAGTGGTAAGTGTAACATCATTCTTTCTAGAATCACCAGTACACATGAGTACATAAGAAGTAGTGGAGGGAGAGGGTTGGTCATGGATGACCAATTGGGCCTGTTGTTGAGAAGGGAAAGTTTGAGACAAAATGACAGGTGTGGGAGGTTTCGCGGTCCCTTGGAGGAACTTAGTAACCTCGACCAGTCATGGACAATATTTCATATAGTAATTGTCACCACAGATAAGGAAAGGGTATCAGGGTTTGTGCTTATCCTTATCATTAGCAGGTTGGGTTTTGCCTTTCTCAAACTACGGGTTATTTTTATCCTTCTTATTCTTACCCTTTCCTTTTTTAGATTTATTCTTTCCGAGAGGGGTAGATTGAACAAAGTTAACCTAAGAGGTTTTGCCAACGAGAGGAGTAGGAGACAGAGAATTTTGAACATTAGAAGCATTAGACTTGGAGTTGGTGGGAGAGGCTTGCGTATTTTGAGTTTGACCATGGAAAGTGCCAATCAAACCATCAACCATATGAGAAGTAGTAGGGGTAGTTGAGGTAGCAGTAGTAGAAGGGAGAGGTGCATCAGGAAGTAAGTCGTAAAGAGTACCCGTTTGTGAATAAACAAGGTCGAGGTACTAAGCACCACTGATAGCTTGTTCTTCGGTGACAGCTCCACCCATGTAAATATCACAAGAAATTTCATTCACAAATGATTTCGTGAACCACTTTTCCAATAACCGATCAGGAAGATCGAGTTTGATTAGACATCGTCTTCGTCTCCACTCATGAATGTGATCAGATATGTGAGTGGCCTTAGTTTGCTTGAAGGAACTCAGGATCTCGGCTCCTGTTTCATAACGGATCGGTAATTAGTAGTGTGTAAGGAAAGCCATGGCTAGGGTATTAAAATCAGTGAAGAAACCTCGTGGTAGTTCTATATACCACTTTGCAGCCGAACCCATGAGAGTTCATTGGAAGAGTCGTAATCGAATGGAATTATCCATCAAAGAGTTGGATGAACACCAAAGGTGGAAATTCATGACATGGTTGTTCAGATCCTCTCTCTGTTTACTATCAAATTTTGGGATGTCGAATGGTAATTTGGCCGGTATAACAGGCCAGTGGGGAGAATGTAGGATAGGATCATTCAAGATTCTAGACAAATCAGGTAGGTCGAAAGTGGCTAAAAAGGGTAATTGTCTATTCACTGAAGGATACTAGTGATTTTGGGGAGGGAGTCTCGTCGGTATACCAATAGGACCGTAAGAATTTTGTATGTGAGGAAAAGGGCCTATGAGATTCAGACGTGTGTGCAGAGGCATGTAGCACATACGATTGTATTGATTGGGGATGTTCCCTTGGGGAGGGACACTAGGTTGAACATTCGAACCATAAATGGGATTGGAAGAACCGAGGTATGACTGGCCCAAACTAGGGGGTATAAAAGAGATAACTTGAGGTTGTTTCCCCCCAGATGATTGTGGATTTCCTTGAATACGAATATTCCAATACTGGGCTAGTGATTTGGGGATGTATTGTCCATACTATGGATTATATCCTTAGAGCGGGGGTTGTCCTCCAAGTGAGGATGATGCCCCAATTTGGGTTTGACCCCCAAATTGAGTTTCCCCCCATAGGTTATATTGTCCCCCAATAGGAATCTGATAACTAGAAGTGAATAACGGAGTAGAAATTCCAAAGGTGGTATAGCCATTGGGTCCAAATCCTCCTATAAAATGTGGATAAGGCCCTCCGAAGAGGAACTGGGATGGTGTTGGAATGGAACTGGAAGCAACATTATACCCAAGAGGAGTAAAGACTCCAGAAGATCCGGATGGAACTTGGGTAGGAATGGGGATAGAAGAATTCAAAGAATTATACCCAAGAGGGAGTGATGAGAGTTATCTAGACGAAAGCGATGTGCCAATAGGAGGTTAGCTAGCCATAGTATTTCGGATGGGAATAATCGTAGTGTTTGGGACCATTGTGGAATGGGCTTGCTAAAGAGGGATAGTTGAGCTAGGACCAACATCTGAACCTGAGAATAAATAGAAAGTTGTGTTGTTAAAGTGATCTAAAGGTATTGTAAATGTAGTAGATGTCTTGGGTGGTTCAGAAACGACAGGTATGTCAGCTTCTGCCTCTGAGACGAGAGGGTTCTGCCTAGAATTCAGAGTTCGAGATATGTCAGTGGTCCAAAAAGGATCCTCGTTTTCAAGGCTGGAAAGGATTTTAGTTGGTATTCTAGAAGTTTCAACAACAAGTTCTCCAGACGAGTTCAGTCAGAGAATACGTCTCTCGTATCCAGGAGGTAAGAGGAAAGCCTCCAAAGAATCAGAAAAGATTCAAAATTTTTCTAAAGAGTTAGTTCTCTCCGCTTGTGAAGGTATGTGGTCCTCGATATCACTCTATTGAGGAGAGTCCTCCAGTGTATTAGGAAGCAAGGGTTGAGAAACTTCCATATATTTCGGAGGTAGTCTTTGCATCCTACACGAATGACGTGGAGGGTCAATGTTGGCTGAACCGAAAATTTTACAGAAAAAATCTATGTCCAACTATGTAAACAAACAACATGCGCTAGTAGAATCTAGGAATCAAAACCAAGCAAACAAAACCTTCTTATTTTGAAGTCACTAGTTGGTGATGAAATCCAATGTTGCGAAGTCGAGACAAGAAGGGGCTAGGCTAGGGTGGAAACGTTACGTTGACAACTGGCTTAACGGACTTACACACTGGTGAAAGCTCCAACACATAATCATGGGTATACCCTCCAAGGAGCCCGAGTGAGTCTGGCCAATGTCAATTCCAGGTACCATGAAGACTTTCCCCTCCATAGTCACCTCGTGTAAGACCCTAAGAAGATAGGCAACTAAGACTACCAAAAACAACAATGATGCCTGGGGAGACAGTCGAAAGTCTGATCCACGCACAAGGGCAAGGTATTTAGCCTAAAGTCAACTTGAGAGGATTACACTCATCATTATGGGTATACCTTCAAGCGACCCCCATAATACGTGTAATCTCTACACCGAGATCAACAAAGAAGGGTGAGTAACTCTACCAATCTCAATGCAACCTCAGGTTTGACCCTTGTGTGAGAAGGGCTTCCCATGACAAAATGTTGCAAATGGAATTTAACACTCCCCATCACAAGATGATATTGTGCGTTTTGTGCTTTGGAGAGTGTGTCTCATCACCTATTCCAAATCTCTAGCCTAGCTAATGTTGGTGTAAAAGAGCCCTATAAAAATTACTAATTAATTTTTAGATTTTCACAATATTGTTAAAGGTTGGTGTTACTCAAGAGGGAGAGGGGAATGAAACTGATGTTGTGTAAGACCTTGACCCAACAATATGAAAATATAAATGAATTATGCAAAAAAAAATCAATGAATTCTATCTATAGCAGGGAGAAGGTGTTTCCAGAATGATGTAAGCTACAAAATATACTTCCTTTGTCTTTAAATGAACACAATTTCAAACAACCAATAAACAATGAAGTTATTCAATGTTCTCTTAAACGCAATAAATTTACTTATGTATGATTATTCAAAAGAATGGATAACTTCAAATTCTTCCTTTCTAAGACCAGACCAAGGGCATGACAGATAAAGGACAAGTAATCCAAGAAAATTTATACCTTCAACAACCACCCAAATCAAACTTTCAATGAAGATAAAAGTAAAAATTGATGAGAAAGTATTTCCCCAAATGAAAATGAAGAAATAACCCCTCAATATTCAAGAAATCCAGAATACGTAATCAATCCAAAACTTCAAATCCAATCCAATATTTTTAATCGAACAAGCACTCAGATACAAGGTCAGAGATTACACCCTTGTTGTTAAAAATAAAAAATGAAAACTAGAAAAAGACTAAGAGAGGTGTTCGATCTCCGAAAACCAATCAACATTGTGTTAAGCATGAGAAAATAGTCAAATACTAGCTAAAAAAGTCCCCCCCAGGTGACTAAATAAAAAACTGGGCATCAACAGAGGCCAAAACCCCACTCAAAAATTTCATAGACGTCGTCACAGGTTAATAGCACATTACAGTGTGGAAATATAGAGTTTTTGCAGACCAGAAACAGACAAGGTGCTGAAAGTAGGCACTGAAGAAAATAGATAGGGTGTTTAAATCAAATGTTTCCATAGGCTAGGTATAGTGTGTAGTGCGGACACATCTGAAAATCAAGAAATTTTGAGAAAAAGGTAAAAAGCTCAGTGAACTTTCAAACTCAAAGAGTCTGAATGGATCTCCCACAGACTTAGAGACTAAATTCAGATAAAAAATAGTAGGAAAAAATAAATGGCCAACAAAAAACCACAATCAAGTCGTATCCCCAATGGAGTCGCCAATTTTGTTATAGGATAAATCGATGAATGTGGACATAAACTAATCTCCCTAGATCCACTTGGATCTAGAACAAAACATGACAGGACATGATGCTTTCCCTAAGTTACAATCACTGATCTAATTTTCAAAGAAGGAATTGATGACTTACCTTTGATATCGCTTCCTTATATCTTTGTTATTACCACTTCGCTCTTGTGCTCTTGTGAAACCATATCTGCAATGACACAAACCGGCCAAAGTGAAAGCAACTATGATAGATTCAGTGAAAACTTAAACATGTGATCAAGGAGTCATGTAATAAAATGAGAATAATTTAATGGGAAAGAAACATGCCACTGTATTATATTGAATAAAAGTGGAAGATACAACTAAAATTCCTTGATGTCGCAAGTTCCCTTTTAGTGGTCCTTTGGTCCAACAAACACATATACTTGTTCCGATATTTTCATGAATATGATCTTCAAAAGCTTGATGGGAAATTGTAGACCTCAAGTATCAACTGAAATAATATTCTTCACACAATCTCTAGCCTATTCTTCCAACAATCCTTTGCTCAACTTTACTTAACTGTGCTTAACCTTTTCCATGAGAAGCCCATTATTATGTAAGAGAAGCTGAAGTAGTTAAAGGGATGAAGATGATCCCACCAGATCAAAAAAGTTAGTAGGAACATAACCATACAGATGCCACCTTATATTCCAGAAGATTTCCCTTCTAGAAACTTCTTGAACCTATTTCCTCTTTTGTCTTTCAAATGCCACCACACCCTGCCTATATAGCAGCCTGTGAAAATCCCATAGGCCATCTATAGAGTAGCCTACTAAAATCATGGATTTCCGCACTGTACACTATGGGTAGCCTGCGACATCCTTCTAAAAAGTAGTATTGCAAAGGAGGAACGCAGTCACTTTTCTTAGGCAAAAGATGGTTTTGAGAGTCGGATCACATGATAGTAAAGTTATCATCAGAGTGACCAAAATAATGTGTAACAAAGAACTCTACAAGTGAGAAGCGAAGAAGAACCGAAGAAAATGGTAGAAGACAAAAATCAGAGCTGAGGCAGTTGAGAGCGTTGGGGAAAATCAACTAGCCTAGTTGAGCACTCTAAAGGAGGAAATTGACAAGTTGGAATGAATTCTCAGGTAGAATTCAATATGTTCCAAAATTTTTTGGACATATGGCGTTCAAGGGAAAAATCCCCAGATATGTCAGACCTATTCATAATGATCGCTTTAAAGTAGGAGAACTGTCGTTATACATTATTCCTTTTTGTAACTGACCTCTACTTTTAGAATTATGGGGAAGTTTAATCGTTTTGAATTCCACAAGTAACTCCTCTCTATATATATGATCCCGAGGATATATAAAGCATGATAGGAGGAGGGGGCCTTCCCTCATTGTAGGTAGACTTTGTAAAATCATGGAGCTAAACCGAATATATGATGCTAAAGAATTTTTTTGAATTGTTTATGAAAATATTCTAATTGGCTATGATATGAGTTTTGTCTTCTTTCATAGTGTGTGTTTCCCATGTCTTTAAAATTCCATTTGCAAGTTCCTCTTTTAAATTGGAGAGTTAAAAGTCTGGAATTCGTCTAATGATGCTCTAGACTTAGAAATTTAAATTCATGTGATTTCTCTTCTCAACTATTTCAAAATTCATTTTAATATTCTCTGAAGCAGTTATGTGTTTTCCTTTTTCCTCCTTTGCCATGCAAATTTAAATTTGAAAACTCAGACTCTTTGCCTCACTTAGCCTTTCTCCTCTAGATAAGTTCTAATGAACTACTACTGCATTATTTATTTCTGACTCCATAGCCCAAATGTTACCCCCCACTTCTTCAACAACTTCATAATATCCCCCAAAACAAACCAAATCTAGCCATTGATTTACAAAGAAATATCAAGTGACGTGAGAGAGCCCTCTCTGAGTTGAGCAAGCTAGTGCCCATCTTTAAAGTAGGTTGAAACAATTACCTCTGTCATTTGTCTATTGAATCGGACAAAACTTACAGAGGGATAACATTCTGGTGTCGTTGTCAGGGATGAAATTGAAAATTTTTACCTGGGAAAGAACGACATGGTTGAGTTCTAAGGTCTGAGAGCGGAAGACACTTAGACACGTATTGGCTATATTCCTTCTCTAGTGACTCCACATATCAAAAAATCAGTTTGAAGGTGATTCCACCAGTAGAAGAATCCAAAAATTCAAATCTTCAATGGCGACTCCACTCTCAATGCAGAATCCAGATCCCAAAACGTTATTGGCAACTCTACTTAAATTTCAAATGCAGTTCAGATAATTTATTGGAAGATGATACCCCTTGGCAGAGGTATGAAAAATCATTATGGAAGAAAACAAGTGCTTAAAATGGGATTTTTTCCAAGTCATTTCACTATTTGTTATAAGTTGCCTCTGGTCCTTTCTTGAAAATTCTAGACAAGTTCTTCATTACTTGTTGCATGCAAATGATGATCATGACAATATAGAAATTATATATCCTCCTCTTAAAGTTACAAAAATATCTCCTTAGTTTATTTTTGGCCTTGATAAAAATATTTCATCTAATCCATGTGATAACCATAGCCAACTTGATGAGCGCCATGAATCCAAGACTGGTATTCCACCTCCTATATTTGATCCAACGCCCTCCAATATTCAACATAGATACAGACCCTTGAAACTACCTCAAGTCCTTCATGATTTTCCTCCTGAGTACTATAAGTACCTACCTATGTTTGATGGGAAAATTGATACCATCTCAGCTGAAAAACACATCCAAGGGTTTGAGCATTTTATAGAATTTTTTGAGATTGACCATGATGATGTTTGTATGAGGGCCTTATTTCAATCCTTGAAAGGAGACACCAAAGATTGGTTTAAACATTTGAAGCCAGAGACAATTATCTCATGGGAGGAATTGAAAGATGTATTTTTAAGGTTTTGGGGAAAGAAGAAATATTTGGATCTACAGCTTAGAGAGTTATATGCCTTAAAAAAGTAGAGCAATGAAACTATTTTTATATCCAGTAGAAGGTTTTCCAGTATCTATCACAATTTGTCCAAAGAAATTCAACCCACTGAAGTTGTTGCCATGCTCCATTATGTAACTACTCTTCATCCAGATTTGTCTTTCCTCCTGATGGAAAGAAGACCTAAGTCCTTACAACAAATGTTTAATGATGCTCATAACATTCAACACAACATCCAAGCATTTAAACAGATCCAAAATGAGGGGTTGAATGCTCAAGAACATGAAAGTGAATATGAACAAAAAATAGTTGATTGTGTTAGATAATCCAAAATACAATTATCATAGTTTATAAAGTTAGAATAAATTGATTATTAATTTAGAATATTAAATTAATAATCTAGAATATTTGATAAATAAATGTAGACTTTTAGAGATACATTATTGTTGTAAAAGATATGACTCTAGAGAGGTGTCGTATCTTAGGCTCTAAATTAGGAGTTTTGTTTTAAGTTTGTTAAGATATCATTTATTGTAAATGGACACTTGTTATTTAATAAGTGATCCATAACTTGAGTTTGTTAGGAATTTTAGCTTATATATATCTCATTGCAAGAGTATTGAGTTGTTGGGATGTAAACTCTTGCAATGTTTCTTATGTAATTTCTTTTCCTATTAATAAAATTGTGTGTTTGAGGACACTTCGGCCATTATTGTTGTATCAGAGATCCAGTAATGCTGCTGAACTGAAGAAGAGATTTGTTGATCTGCAGAAGAGATCTCAGAGTTGCAGTCCAAGGAAAGTCGGCGCATACTCTGTCAGTAAATCGGTCAGTTATTGTTCAAATTTTTTTAAAAAAAAGGGAAAAGAAATTGTTGTTAATTTCAGATTTCAGTCATTAGACTCAGCAAAAGTGATTTTTGCAAATTGCAAATCCTGAAACTTGATAAAATTTTCCATGGTGAATTAGTTTCTGGCATAGTAATTTCTTGTTTAAAAAAAAAAAATTCAGTCTTCTGCCATTAAATGTTGTGTAATTTTTGAGTAATTTCAGCGCATGATTCAATACATTCTTAAGTGTTTAGTTTTACCCTATGTGCAAGCCCGCATGTTCTAGTTTCACCTCTCTTATCGCATCAAGCTTCAGCGATCTCCTACACACTCTTCTCTTCAGCTAATATACAATAAGCTTCCTTGTCATTCTGGCGTTTTCGGGTACTGGAAGACAGAAAAAAAAAAACACTGTCGGATCGCTCGAACAATCTGGTACTCGCCGATCACAGACTGCCTGTCCATGTTTTCTTGTCAGGATCTTGATCGCTGATGGATGAACTCATTTTTTGGCCCCCAAGAGAACCCAGATCAAATATTTTTTCCTCAATAATAATGTCAAAAATTTGTTGCTATTTTCAGGCCCTGTGAATGAATTTGTTGCTCCACTTTCTTAAAATAGTTGGAGAACCCAACCTGTTCCAGTGCGCTAACAGAAGCGTATTGCAATCAATGAACCCTGTGAATTTATTGATTCTTGTATCCATATATTGGCTCATCCTCATTCGATTCGTTTTTTAGCATGTTCAATTCTCTGCATAACATAAAAAACATGATCTACATGCACAGGAAGCACGTCATTCGTAGCCAGGTTGCTGCGTGAACATACTTGCATGAACCAACACTCGCGTCTTCCAATACTGCTGGATAGGTTATATGGTTTTCAATGATCTCAAAGGAGCATTGGGTTAAAAATGCGTGCAGCTGGCAAATTTGCGCATATGATGCAAAGCGCTTATTCGAATCACCTATAGCTTGCATATTTGGTATTTTGTAACAAAGAAGTTCCTCCAGCATACAATCATCGGAAATATCTGTCTAAAAATCTGCAGGAAGAGTGGCGAATAACTGGTCAACTGAACACTGACAATAAAAAAAGGAATTGAATCCTTACCTCGTGGCATTGTACAAGAAACTTCGGATCTAGAGTTCAAACCTCTTTGGAGAAATTCAAGGATAAAGGACACGGGTAAGCAAAATGTTCAGATTTGTACAGAGTTTGCGTATATAGAAAAGGAGCGATCAATAAAAGAGCAGTCAAATCACATTATTGAAGCCCTAAAAGGGACTGATCTGTTGTCACTGCTGATCCGTGATAGCATCAGAACATTTGAAGGTTGCTTTGTGGTACATTGCAGTGAGAGGAGGTATCAAATTTCCTCAAAAACAATGATAAGCAGTTCGAATATTTTTGGGTAATAAATATTTTGTAACTCAAAGTATTTTTACTTTGAGGGGGGGTGATTTTATTTTTGCAAGAGTTTCGAAGAAAGATTTTTTTGTAAAAGTGTAAAATTTTAAAAGTTCCTTGGAATTTGACTAGAGCCAAGTACAAAGCTCAGTCATTTTTTCCTTTTTTTAATGACTATACGAGGGTCAAGGCCAAGCCCCGATAGATCGTCTTTGGTGTGATGCATTTGGTGTGTTGTTCATATTCCTTGGCGTGATTATTTCTAGTGCGTAAATTCACTACAGTCCAAATGTCGAAATTAATTAATTTATTCTTCGACTCAGATAAACTTGAAGGCACAAAATCTTACAAAACATGGAAACGACTCATTGAAAGCACTCTCATTTACAATGAACTTTGGCGTGATATCTGTAATGAAGATACTAATCCCACTAAGCCGACAGATGCAGCAACATTAGCAAAATGGGAAGTTAAAAATGCCAAAGCATTAGCACTTATTAAAGCTTCAGTTAATGATGAAATGTATGTGCATATTGAAAATATGACTGATGTGTGGTCTGCCTTGAAAGTTTTTAAAGATTTATTTGATACTCAGCCTAAATCCAAGAAAGTTGATCTTCAATTAAAGTTGCTTCAACAAAAATTGATGGAAGGCAGTGATGTCCATGAATATATTTCCAGACTTAAAAACATTAAGCAGGAAATATTAAATGAGGGTTTTCAAGCAGTAGATGATAGTTTTATGACTACAATATTAATAGTTGGATTGCCTTCTTCTTATACACATTTTTTGGAGACTTTACAAGTCAATGGAAAGTTAGACAAGCTTACATTTGATGAACTAAGTGAACTATTGTCTCAACTCAATAAAACTTTTGGAAAGAAAAAACAAGTTGGCGAATATTTTTTTCTCTCAGAAGCAAGCACAAGTAAGACTTCCAGTGACAGTTATAGCAACAGAGGAAGAGGAAATTTTGTCCAAAGTCGTGGATGAGGCCAATATAGAGACAATAGTCAAGGTAGAGGCAATAGTCAAGGCAGAGGCAACAGTCAAGGAAGAGGGTCTTTTCAAGGTAGAGGACACAATCAAGGCATAGGATATTTTCACGCAAGAGGAAATAGTCAAGGCAGAGGCTTTTTTCAAGGCACCAGTCAAGGCAGAGGACAGACTCTGTCCAGAAATCAAAGAAGGGGCAGAGGACAGAATTTTGGAGGACAAAATTTTGGCAGAGGGAGAGACTTCAGTCAAATTTTTTGCAGAAGGTGTAACAAAGTCGGTCATTATGCAGAAGATTGTCGCACTTCCATTGACAAAATCGCCAAATTTCAACAAAACACAACACAATTTGCTAATGATCGACAGGATGATGATTCAGAATATGTGTTTACCTCATCTTCAACATTACAAATTTCCAATGATTTTCAAAGTGATTATGAAGATGCTTGGATTTTAGATTCAGGGGCATCTCAACACATGACGTTCATACATGACTTCTTTTGGGATTTTCAATATCATAGGTCCTCTTGAAGTCTCCAATGTTAATGATCTTGCAAAAAATTATATTCCATGTGTTGAAAGAGGAGGTTCCAATTTATCTTCTAATCCATATCATGATAAGAAAAGGGCTGATTGTTTTATGTATTCATTTGCAGACAATCAAGAAGGTGAGTTTACAAATTAGTTTGTTGAAAAACAGGTTGATGTTCCCAGTTTGTTCTTGTTAGATGACATTGCATATGTTGTTGATTTTCCTGTATATGACAAATATGAGGATGATTGTGATGTTGAAGACATTCTCTTTCAACAACACAATGAGATCAATCAACCTACGTATCAGAGTTACAAAGAGAAAAGTGTTGGATCGGTTGAAGATAATTCTCTACCTTTATGTTGTCTAGACTATCTCATGACTAGATCATGAGCATCACCATCACCATCATTTGCATCATCTCTCGAAACCATACTTCATATGAGTAATTAGACATGATGTTGGATAAGTCACTCACACCATAGAGTGATACAAGAGCCACTCTTATAATCTAGAGGAGCAAATGCTTTGAACCAATTTCCATCTGGAAAATCTTTGTTCATCATTCATCTGGATGGTGATTATTTTCAATAAACTGTTGATGGTATTCAAGGAAGTTAGAACAGAAATAGAACACAACTGTGTCTATCCATAGTAGTACATAACTACAATCCATTGGTTCACTACCACATCAAGTAACACACAAGTACTTGATCAACAACGTATAGTCACGAACAGTGGAACATATCCACCACAGTAGTCTTCATCTATTGTCATACAGTATTCATAACAAACATCTGATAGCAACCTGCATAGAAACAATGTTATGATATATACTGAATTATTTGGGCCAATCTTTCACTCACATCTGTGAGCTCTGAAAGAATATCTACCTCACGAACAGTGGAACATATCCACCACAGTAGTCTATATCTATTGTCTTCACAACAAACATCTGATAGCAACCTGCACAGAAACAATGTTATGATATAAATTGAATTATCCGGGCCAATATTTCACTCACGTCTGTGAGATATGAAAGAATATCTTCCCTTAGAGTAGAACTATGAGATATCTGGACTATTCTTCTCAAACAAGGAAGAATAATTGTCCTATATTATGAACATGGACCATTCCCCACCCTGGGCCATTCTTCCTACACTAATCAAAGTGCACCCTTAAGAGAATGTAAAACCCTAAGGAATGTTGAGTCTAGACCATTCCCCACCCTGGGCCATTCCTCCTACACTAATCAAAGTGCACCCTAGAGAGAATGTATAAACCCTAAGGAATGTCTGTCCCTGATTACTGAGCCTGGACCATTCCCCACCCTGGGCCATTTCTCCTACACTAATCAAACTGCACCCTGGAGAGAATGTATAAACCCTAAGGAATGACTGTCCATACCATTTCCTCTGTTAACCACAAGAGGAAAATATTTTCCTACATCAACCTCCAAAATAGACCATTTCTCATGTTAACCATAATGAGAAATCATTGTTCGACGAGGTGGGCCAGTCTTCTTGAGTAACCCTCAAGAAGAGAGATTTCCCTAGACCACTCCCCATGTTAATCACAATGGGAATTCACTATCTATGATACATCAAAAATCAGACTACTTCCCATGTTAACCATAATGGAAAGTGACTGTCCATCAAAAGTCTCAATCCACTTTTCGAACAGGAAAGCATCTGTCCAAGATGGACTATTTTTCAAATTTAAAGATGAATGTCTTCAATAATGTTTTCAGTGCTCCCTCCTAACTTGGAGAGTCATTTCTTCCTTTTCCAATAAGAAGGAAGTTGTTTCCATGAGCTCTAGCTTGAGTGCGCAAACTCTTTCATCTTGGATAGAAGCTTTACCAAAATGTCTGCTTATCTACTCATCTATGGAGATACATATTGGAGAATCATTTTCTCCTTTATGGACTTCATCATGGATAATGTAATGCTTGATTTCAAATGTACTTTAGTCTGGAAAACTGTGAAGGCTTCATGTAGATCTGAAAAATAGAGTATATCATAGTTTGAAAGTTGGAACATATCTATGTGGCACTTCTTCTATCATCATGAGATCCGATCTACTGAGTAGTCATCTTTATAGGAAATCTTCACCACGCTTCTATTGTGCACTGGAGGTTCTCCACCAAGTTATATTCTTCTATCTACATATAGGAATCTCTTTCTGGTATTCCTCAAAGTCTTGAGATTGCTCTTCATATGTTCTTTATTCAATTTCTCTAGAGAACATTCTTTGCATTCATCTGATGTAGAATTCCGACTCATGGATGTTGCAGATGATATAATGACTTATGTAGAAATAAGTCTAGTTTACTTGAACAAGTAATCATCATAGTCTTCTCCCTCCATATGGGAGAACCTCTGGTTCTATATATCGCAATTCTTTCATTCATAAGTCTTCCATACACTGTTCATCATGACTTTCAGTTCTTCTGCTTGATTTATTTTAGTGAGTTCATATCAGGCTGGTAATCTTGTGATTCTTGATACAATGACTGGTTGTTCTGGTTCCTCTTTCTTTCTTGGAATCCTCATGTTCTTCTTCATGTTTTTCTTTAGCTCTTGGGTCCATGGAGCTTCTTATAGATTCCTTGCCCTAGAGATTCCACTTCTTCTTTTCATCATAGGATCACAGATCTACATGGACAACCAGAAATAATTTAAGGCTTCTCTTCGAAGAAGTCTTTTTCTGTGGTTTAAACTGAACATGTATTGTCTTTCATGGTTACTACCATGGATATATATATATATATATATACTTCATCATCTTTAATGGATCATAGGATTAGATCCCTCCTAACCCTTGCTTCATGTAGGAGTGCATATACTCGAATCCCTCTGTCTAATACAGTCCATGCTTCCATCTGCATCCGTATTGTCTTATGCAATATATAATTGGCTTTCTTGTCTAATAGAGTTCACGCTTTCATCTTGTTACCTTCTACAAAATGTCATAAGTCTTTTTCCAATTTCCTCTTGGTTGCTGACTTATTTCTGTCTTTGCTTCTTCTCAGTCCTTTCATGATTGATTTGACTTAATAGTTTTTCACATGATTTGTATTTCATCCTTTTATGTGTATTATCTAATGATATCCATTTCCATCTTGTTTGTTCTTTCATAGGTATAGTTCTTCTTGGAACACATTATATTCCAAGAGATAGATATACAAGATATGTACAGAGACGATGCAAACAAGATATGTACAAGGAATAAGAAGAGTGTTGTTACCTTTTTAGAAGAAGAAGTCTCTTCCATCCTGCTTAGTCTTCTTTGTAGGTTTCTTTTCTTCGACAATCGATGCTTCGTGTTTCTCCTTCCTTTTCTTTAGCTCGAGACATTGATTCTTGTAGTGACCATACTTTTGACAGTTGAAGCATTGTACTTTTGAAATGTCTTTCTCTTGATTTGGCTTCCTCCTTGAACCAAACTTCATTTTGTTCCTGAAGTTCTTGAATCTTGATGTGAAGGCTTGATCATCATACTTCTTTTTGGCTTTCTCTTTTGTATTGATCCTTGATTCTTCTTGAGCACATCAAGTCCAAAGTTCTTCAAATGTTGGGTACTCCTTCCTTGTGTTCATGCTTGCAGAAAATGCATCCCATGTCTTGGGAAGACGATTGAGTACTATGTTCACCAATTCCTTCTCTGAAGTGATCTCTTCAATAGCTTGTAGTTGATCTCTTAACTGGGATATCCTTACAAAGTATGATGTTATGATGTCGTCATCATTCATCTTCATGTCACAGAGCTCATTCTTTAGACTCACTTGTCCAAAGTTTCTGACTGAGAAGAGATTTTTTAGGACATCGTACATCTTCTTCGATGAGTAAAGATGGGAGATGTAAGGTATCAAGTGGTCTTTCATGGAATCCACTATGATACACATGGAATTGATGTCAACATCTTTGAACTTCTCCATAGCTGCAATGTTCTGCAGTGCCTTCTCTTCTCCTTCTTCAAACTCTAGCTTCACGATTTTTCCTTTCACAATATCCAGTACTTTATTCTTGGCAAGGATGAGGTCAATCCTTTTATTCCATGCTTTGAATCTAGAGGCTCCATCTAACTGGTTCTCATACTTCATAGAGTTAGTCATGGTTGCTTGACTTGGCCAAACCCTAGATTTGACCAGAAATTCAAAGTTCACGTCTTGGCTTGCTGAGAGTATCAAGAGATGCACTAAGCTAGGGTGCATTGATATGTCCAGAGATTAGGTCAATCTCTTCACTTAAGGTGCTTCAACAAGAGGTTTAGGGTTTCTGTAACTGCTCCTACTAGTAACCCTAGCAGTAGTGTTTTGGAAGCTGCTTATGCTAGTAACCCTAGCGGCAGTTCCTCAACGAGCTCAATATTCTAGCGGCTATGTTTCCTTCCAGCGTTTAGAGTGAATGAACGAGGTGTGGGCCTATACCCTATTAGAATATAGAATATGGTGTGCTCGTTTTACCATTGATGATACCCTCCTCACCCAACCATAGGCCCAAGCCACCCTCCGAGCACCTTAACCTTGACTGAGAATTTCTCTAAAAGAAAACCCTAGGCTAGATAGCCAAAAAAAGGGTAGCGCACCTTTCCCCAAGGATAGAACATCACAAGAAGCTGATCAGATAGTCCAAACCCTAGCGAAGAGATAGTCCAAGCCAACACTGAAACTGCTAGCTGCAACAATTGCACCTACAGCTCTCCTCCACACATGCGCACCAAACTGGAACTACAGTGCACACTAGTTGTTGTCTGCAATTCTGAGATGTGTCAAATTAGAACTGGTGCCTTGTATTTATACTAGTTTTTCCAGATTTTTTGGGGCCGACTTCTCCTTCTGGATATGTGTCTATTCAATATATTATTATTATTTCTGGCTGACTTCTTCTCTAGGAGGCTAATAACCTAATATAAATTATCTTCTTAAGACAAAAAGACTTCTAGGGTTATTATCCAACTCATTAGGGTTTTCTCTTGCTTTTCGGAGTCTTTTATTCTCGTCAGGTTCACATGTGGAGGTAAATACCTCCCGCAGCTACTATAATATTAACACTTATTCCCCATGCATAAACTGGACCAGGATGACAAACCACAGCTTGTTACCTCTTGGACTTCATTACTGAGAAAAAACTCCACAGAGTTTAATTTCAAGCAATTCATTGAGCAGTTTTACCACCTAGTGGTAAGCATGTTCAGTGGTAGACAATAACTGAGAATAAATGAGGAGATCCAAATAATTTTACACCTCTCGGACCTCACCAAGACTGGAGACTGGTATCTATATCAAAATCACATGGAAATCAAAATTTATGGATCTGATATGGCTCCTTATAAGCTTCCCAGATATATACCTGTTAGGATATTTTCCCTGGAATACATCAGGAAAATGATTAATTCAAAAGACATACATTTTGTAGCTTTGAAGAAGAAACAACAATTGATAATTAAAGGGAAGATAGGATCCTTTATCTGTAACAGTCGAGCTATCGGGGAAGAGGAAAACAAGCTACTAAAGGAAATGAAGTTTGACAATCAGTTTCCCTTGGCACTATGATCCATGTGGGATTATTGTAGAAATGAGATTGAGGAATAAAAGTTCCCCATATGCTCATGTTCCCAAACCAAAGATCGAGAAATTTATGAACCAAACAGAGTGGGAGGTGAAAACTCTGGAAGAGGCTGAACAACAATCTCCTCTAGACATTTTTTCACAGACCACTACTCCACATATACCAAATGAGAAAAGGCCCAGAAAGGATGCCTCTCCTTCAATTACTGAAGTCTCAGCAGAGGATTTCCAGGTTTACAAGAAAAGGCCCAAGGCCAGTCATACAACTGACATGTCGGGAGAGGAAGAGACCCAATATACCACAATAGTCGAGGGAGAACACTCACCATTATTCTCAATTAATCAGCAGATGATGTCCACTTCTTCTTCAAAAACGAAGATTGATACCATTTTGAACACCCAGCCATAAAAAGGGTCTGCAAAACTGAGTATCTTTGAGAAATATGATTTAATCAAGAAGAAGAATGAGATGCTGACAAATAACACCTATGCTCAATTCTAGAAATAAACATCAACAACACAGCATATATTTCTCTCTGCTTTTGATACAGAAAAAGGGATAATGCACATGGCATTTCTGCAGGCACAGGTGCCCCATCCAAAGGAAAAAACTAATTACAAAAGGTCAACACTTGATTTTGATTCCAAGCAAGTACATCTAGTTGATCAGATGGATTTTCACAGACAGACTGGAGAAATGGTTTTCTCAACATTGGCAAACGCTTCCACAACTGCTGCAAAATTACAGGTTTCTCTGAACAATGTTTAGACTCAACTAAAGCTGGAGAAAGTGTCATCTTTTGCAAAATATAACAGGATCAAGTCTTTAGAAGAGATGGTACTTAAAGTTGGGTATGATCCTTCGAATGTGAAAGTAGCTAAGGAACTATTGAAGAAAAAGAACATTGATATACCCTCCTTGAGGAAGCAATTAAAACTGTCAGCTACTAAAGAATCACAAACCAAAGAGATGGAAAAGACAGAGTGTCAAAAACAAGAAATGCTAAAGTTGATCATGGAACAGAATGCACAAATCAAAGAGATGGAGACTAAGCTAGAAAGACTAGTAAAGGGAAAATAAAGGACAAAGCCCATGGAGGTCATCCCATTGAGTACATTTCCCCTCATAGGAGTTAGCATAGTGACAACATCAGCAACCACCACCGCAAAACTTCCATCAGCCCCCCCAGTGACAATTCTAGAGACATTTGAAGCTCTAGCAAAGTCAATGGAGGAAATGACTTTACAAGGAGCAGAAATTTAAAAATTGCAGCAAGAGATGGAGCATCTCCAGAATATTAAATCTTCTTTCCAGTCTGGTTACAACACTGAGAGGCACACATCATAAAAACTGAAGCAGGAGATACAATAGCTGAAAAATCAAACAATTGTGGGAAAAACACTAGCAAAAGACAAGGAGAACATTTGGATGGATATCTCAAAATCCATGACAGAAATATGGCCCCTCATGCAGATCATGTTTGAGCATCACGAATTGGTGTGAAGGAGAAAGGAGGCCATTAATAGGATCAAGGGAGAGTTGGGAGAAATGCCCATAGAAGAAAATGAAATCATCAAGTTTCTAAATTCAAAGACTAAGGATGAGATCGAAAGCCTAGAAATTGAGGATAGGACTGAGACTATCCTCGAAGTTAAGAAGGTCCTGACCAAAAGAGGATTAATGTTGCAATTGGAAGAGAGAGCCCAGAACATGGATATCGGAGTTTAGATATTCTTCAACAAGATTGATGCTTTGCATAAGAAAGGCCTTCCCAGTTTGCTAGTCTTAAATGAAAAACTAATGACTTTGTCCATCTACAAGCAAAAGATTTCCATGGTGGCAAAGTACAACTCCAAGTTTTCAGGGATACAGGGTAGCATAACAAGTAAATAATTTTTAGAGACTCTGCAACTGGACCTCAACATTCAACATGAAATCAAGTATATCTTCATCACCAAGCCAACTTTCGCAAAATACATAGAAATGGATGAAGTGTACTGAAGACTACTCAAAGTCACCATTCCCAGTCAACAAAGATGGGAGGATTTGTGGGCTTTGATCGAATAAGGGATGAGGAGTATAAACCAAGTCAACATGGGGAGCATTCAAAGTCAGGCAAATAACTCCCCAACGACCTTCCCCAAAATCGGCATGAAGATTCCGACAGATCATAAACAATTCCTACAATTTTTCATTTTGTTACTTAATTAGTTAGATTCAGATTCTACCACATCGTGATCATTAATGACAGGATCGTTTGTAATTTTTCTTATAAATACTTCAATTTTCGAAGTAGTCAGGGTTGATCTTTATGCCCAAGAAAGTTGTAAGAACTGTAATCTTTCTCAAGAGATCTACTAGTAATAAAAAGGACGTTTCACAGGATTCATGTGTGTTAATTGTTGGTGATGTTTACTCCTCTTTGTTAAATGGTTTTTCTGTCTTCGTAATCATTTATTTTTTCTATATCTTATCCTTTAAAAGAAGTTATAGTTGCAAAATTTATCTTTGTATATTCTTCTTTTGGATTTTAAAGATATAAGTGTTTGTCTTCTAATGGTATGATAAAGAAATTCTTAAATGCTTCTTTATTTTAAATGATTATCTCATATTTTCTGCTATCCATCATTTACTCTAAAGGATCCAACAATTGCATTATCCTGCCTTTTGAAAAGACCTTATAAAATATGTTCTTTGGTCTCAAACTTTATAAAACAAACCCCATAGCCCAATGGATGTGTAAGCAATATTTCAACCATTTTTATAAAACAAACAACACAGTCTTATTTACTTAACTAGCCTAATACCTAAAACCTAAAACAAAGTTAAATCTTACAAAGAGATCCGTCTATGAAATTGGAAGGGCTATATCCTAGTTTCGAAGTGGTTGGATAAAGTTACCTATGATAAATTTCTTCTACCTCCCAACAACCTCTAGGAATTTACAAAGAGATAACACCACCCTTACGAATATTATTACATCCTTTCTTCTTATTCCCACCTAGTTGTTGGTTGCCATTTGGGTTGGTCGACGATTGCATAGAATGTACATCCATCAACTAAGTGGGATTTGAAGACATAGACGAAGTTGGACCTCTTGCAAACTAGTTTAGAGACAACTCTTTCAAATGGCTTGTCACTGAGTCTGAAGACTTTACATTGGCATAGCCTATAATTCCATCAGCATGAGGCCCTGTATTTTGTCTAGGAACATAGATTGACCTCAGTGAATTCGAAAAAATGTGGTATAACATCCCAGACTTAGCGTATATAATATCTAATTGCTAGGCTTTGAATATCACTTCTTCCTCAGTGGTAATCATGGATGTAGCAACATCCTTCGAGATAGGAGGTCACAAAGACTTCAGGAACCATTCTAAAAGAAAATTCAGGGGTATGGAGGTTTTAATCAACCTCTTCAGTCTACGCCACTCCTGAATATGATCTAATATATGAGTGGCTTTGTCCTGGAGTAAAGTCGATATAATTTCTAGGCCAACATCGTAACGAACCAACAATTGGAAGTGGTTAAGGAAGACTAACACCATATGAATGAAGGTCCCATATGCCCCCCTGGGTAGCTCAATATACCATTTCACAATGACCCCAATGAGGGTGCATTGAAATAATCTTAATGGAATTTGAAGAGCACCATAGGTGAAAGGTAGTAACGTGATCACCAGGATCCTCACCATTATTACCTTCAAATTTTGGAATGTCCGAAGGAAGCTTGGTGGGGACGAGAGGCCATGTAGGATCATGACACACAGGGTTGTTCATCAACTTAGACAAGTGTGGTATATTAAGCGTGGCTAGAAAAGGGAGATGGGGTTGCGACTTCTGGCCCCAAGCTCCCTGAAAAGATTACGTTTGAGGAAATGCATCCCATTCAGGGTTCTGTTAAGCACCATGGCCCTGTCTGAGATTGTAAGACCTTCCTCTAGGATGATAAATAACAGGTTGGTTAGGCATCATTCTAGTAGGAATGTTCTGATGGGGGTTATAAAAATTTCTCCCAGTCGGAGTGGCTTCGTGTTGGGGGTTTCCCAAGGTGTGAAAATAACCTCCTTTAGGTGTGAATCTGGAGGATAGAGGTGGATTCGTCATGCCAAATTTTTTGGTTGGAATTGGCACTAAGGAGGTGAGGGTATCAGATAGAACTTGAGTATAATCTTGTCCACTAGGTTGGTTGCTCCACCCAGAAGAAAAAGGGTTAGACCTAGGGTGAAAAGAAGGAATCCCTCCCATATTAGGAGTCATTTGAGGGATATGAGAACCACCAAATGAGAATGGAGTATAAGGAGGTGTAGTGACCCCAAGTCCAATGCTAGCATTAAGGCTAGCAGGTGGGATGGAGTTTGAAAACTGTGAAGTAAAATTTGGCATACCATAGGAAAAAGGACTAGAGGCCATAGGGATGGATTGGACATTATAGCTCGGTGAGTGACTAAGAGACCCAAATGGGTTCAAGGCAAGAGATTGAGCATTCACTACAGGGAAGGAAGTAGTAATGATAGGTACCTCTGACACTACAACCATTGTGGTTGTAGGAGTCGAAGGGGTGCCATTAACTATAGTAGGTGCGGGATTCGAAGGGCTCCCAGTGTTCTGAAGACTTGGTTTAGTAATCATCCTTTTATAATCACAAGTCTGAATAGTGGAGGTGTGTGTACCATGTCTAATAACTCTATGCCTTTTAGAAGGAAAAGACTCAAAATCCAGTGGTAACTGTAACAAGCGACAGGACCGATGGGGAGGCTGGTCCGACTCTAGGATGACTTAAGACTCAAGATACAAAAAAAAATCCTAAGGCCAACTAGTAATCAAAGAGCACACCAAATATCAAACAACCAAAATGTACACAAATGGGTTAAAGTTGTTGAAAGGGGCCTCCCTACCTAAAGAAGGTATGTCTCGCCCAAGAGGGTCATGAGTCTCCCTTCTAAATATAAGAGGTAAAAAAATCAATTATAAGGGCCCTTGTGGGCTTAAAAACCATTCGGTCAGATCCCCCCAGAGAGGTAATCCTCCATAAAGGTTGTGTTTTGTCTGACCCTTATCTGACCCAGGGTACCTGTAGAATAACCCCTGCAAGTAACCTATGTGGCACCTAAGTAAGGCAACTGAGAAAGCAATGTATAACTGATTTATACATTGGTTGGTGGTAATCCTCACACCAACAAATGTGAAGCACTTCAAATTATTTGGAAGCAAATGCTACATCAAAAGAGAAGATGGAAGAATGGGAAAGTTTGACTCTTGTGTGGACAAAGGAGTACTTGTTGGTTACTCAAGTATAAGGAAAGCATACAAGTATTACAATTTGAGATTGAGAAAATTTGTGGAAAGAATCAATGTAACAATTGATGAAACAGGTGGACGAGAATCAAAGGAAGAAGAAAAAACAATGGAACAACTTTACGAAGAAGAAGCAGAAGATGAAGATTAAGTAGAAGGGGAAGATGAAGAAGATAAGACATAAGTAGAATACCAAGTTCAACAAGTTCCTCCAAAGACACCTAGCAAATGAGTACAGAAAAATCATCCTTCAAATCAAATTATCGGAAACAAGGATGTCGAAGTTGAAACTAGAAGAAGAATCCATTCACCAGAAAAAATGCACCTAGAACTCTTATCTACAATTGAACCAAACAATTTTGAAGAGGTTAGCAAGGATGCATTCTAGAATAAGGCCATGGATGAATACTTGGATCAAATAGAGAATAATGACACTTGGGAATTTGTTCCAAGGCCAAATAATAAGAATGTGATTGGCACAAAGTGGGTTTTCAGAAATAAATTGAAGGAAGATGGACATGTTACAAGGAACAAAGTTAGATTGGTATGTAAAAGATACACACAGGTTGAAGGAAATGAATTTGATGAAACATTTTCCTCGGCTTCCATAATGGAAGAAATCAGAGTGTTCTTAGCTTATGCATGATCCAAGAATATTAAAGTGTATCAGATGGATGTGAAATTAGCCTTTCTAAACATGGAACTTGAAGAAGAAGTTTACATTGAACAACCAGAAGGATTTCAATTGTTAGAGAACACAGATTATGTTTGCAAATTGAAGAATGCATTGTATGGTCTAAAACAAGCTCCTAGAGCATGGTACTCTAGACTAGATAAATATCTACAAAAGGCAGGGTTCAGAAAATGAAGTGCAAACAACAACCTCTACATCAAGGTAACTCAATATTGTATTTTATTACTTGAATTTTATGTTGATGATATTATTTTTGGAAGTACTGATGACAGGTTAAGCCCGAAATTTGCAAATAATATGTAGAATGAATTTGAAATGTCATTACTTGGAGAAATATCCTTCTTTTTGGGTCTTCAGATATGTCAAAGCAATCGAGGAATTTTTATTTCTCAAACTAAGTATATCAGAGAAATGCTAAAGAGGTTTGGAGTGGAAGATTGCAAACCAGTTACCACTCCTATGCAAACCAGTTGCAAATTGAGAAAAGATGATGATTCAAAGTCTACAGAACATAGGCAATACAGGTCAATGATTGGTATCTTACTATATGTGAAAACATCCAGACCAGATGTAATGTAGGTAGTTGGATAGGTGGCATGATTTCAAGAAGCACCAAAGGAATTACATGTCTTAGCAGTGAAGATTATTTTTAGATATCTCAAAGGAACATAAGAGTTTGTATTATGGTATCCAAAAGGAAAGAACCTATCACTTATTTCCTATACAGATGTAGATTGGCTAGGTTGCATTGATGACCGACGAATAACTAGTGGAGCAGCGTTCTACTTGGCAGCAGGATGTTGTACATAGGTTCTATGGATGAAACAAACTCTGAAATATATACAGGTTGAGTATGATGATTCCATTCCAATATATTTTGATAATACAAGCACCATCAGTATCTCAAAGAACTCGGTGACTCCCTCCAAGATGAAGCACATTTCAATCAAGTATCACTTTCTACGGGAACAGGTTGCAGAGAAGAACATCAACGTTGAATACATGAGCACAAAAGAACAAGTGGAAGACGTATTTACAAAACCGCTTCCAACGGAAGCCTTTGAGTATCTTCACTAGAGAATCGGAGTAATTTCTACTCCAAAATGAATGCTTTTGAATTCTTATCTTATATGTCTTATATTAACACGAGGAAGCACCATAAAGAGGACAGTTCAGGTTGGGAGATCCGTTTAAGGAAGCATTCAGTCAGGGGGAGTATATGTTGGATTACTGAGAGGGGGGGGGGTGAATCACTAATAGCATAATTATAATCCCTTTTCTTCAAATGTTATATCAATATATAATTATTATCCAATAATGAGCAGTAAGAAATAAAAAATCACACGCATACACAGTATGCCAGTGTTTTACGTGGAAACCCAAATCGAGAGAAAACCATGGAATTTGTTTTCTTATATGTCTTGAAGAATTACATTCATTGGAAGCACCAACTTCCTTTATTTTCCAACTGCAACTAGAAGGAGGCTCCAACCCCCTAGTTTCTCAGGCTACAACCTGAGGGAAGCTCCAACTCCCCAATTCTCTGGCTACAACCCCCTATGTTCTCCAGCTACAACCGAAAGGTGGTTACAACCACCTATCCTTGCCCCGTCCTACCACCTTGAAGTAGAAGTATAATGATGGAACCACTATCACACTATCACTGTGAGATATACCACTGTAAAACTGTACCAATAAATCTGAGCCATGCATCAACCTGTAATCAACCTGTACCATGCATCAATAAATCTTTGTTTCCAATAATCTAATCTGTTTATCTTGTAGAGCGATTGTGCATTCTTCATTTCTATACTGATCTTTCTTTCTTATCCATGTCATTTTCTAAGGTTCTTGTTTGTGACTCTGTTGAGGTTCTTTAGGAGGGACTATCATTCTACAATTTTTGGCCATGTGTCCAAAATTGTTACATTTGTAACATTCCACTTCAGAGCTCAAAGATTCAAACATGTTGTAACTTTGTCTCTGTGTTTTGCTAGGTCTTCTTGAATAACCCCTTTGTGTATGGCTCTCAAATTAATTATTGTTCATGTTGTTAGCTCTGCAATTTATAGCTTTATGTCCAAAATTATAACATGCATAACATAAACCAAAAAATCTAGTTTGATACTTGGTAGTTGAAGATATTCTAAAAGGAGGTGCTCTTATGAATCCTTCTTCTTCTTGAGGCTTGTCTATATGTTGTTGATTATGAAATATGAATCTTCTTGATGGAGGAGTGTCCCTGTAATCTTCCTTGTATAACATTTTATACCCTTTGATTGTTTCTGCATATCTTTTTGGATTTTTTTCTTTCTCTGTTGTTTTGGAGCTTGATCCCTGTCAAGATGAGATTTTTGACTACTGATAATGTCATCCAGAACTTTTGAGTTATTCTGCATATTTTTCTTTTGAATATCCTTTATTAGTGTGACAATCTTTGCTTCCAGGTTTCCAATGATCCTGTCCTTTCCTTCTAGGTTTTCATTGAGTGCTTCTTCAATTCTTTCATCTTCTTCTATTTGAACCTTCAATTTTGTGATCATTTGTTCTAGTTCTTGAGTGTCTTTTTTCTTATCTAGTTCTGCTTGTAGTTTCTTGTTTTTCTTCTTTTCTCTTCTGATAACTTCTATGGCACTCATTAATTCTTCTCGGAATTCAATTTCTGCCTCTTCAATTTCTTCTTCATATGCTTCTTCATATTCTTCTTTAGAGTCTTCTTTATCAGAGTCTTCTTTATCAGAGTCTTCTACTGCCATGAATATAACTCTCCTTGTTTCATTGTCATTGACTTCATCTTCATCTGATGATGAGATGTCTTCTTTGGTGCAAAATCTTTTCTTGAAAACTTTCTTTGTAGTTCTTTTACCTTTATATGTTTGTCTGCCTTTTGAGTAACATTCATCATTTCTCTTTTTCTTCTGAGGAAATTTGTTAGAAAAATGACCAATACCATCAAAATTAAAACAAATTAAAGGAAGCTTACCTCTATACCTACCATTGATTCCCTTATTCAATATTTTGACGAAGTTGGCCACTTCTTCATTATCTTCCAAGATGTTGTTGTTGCAGCTATATTATTCTTGTTCTTTTTTATTTTGCTTTGATCTTTTGGATGCTTTGAAGGTTGCTTCTTTTACATCTGGATTTTCCTATTAAGTTCTCATCTCATATGCTGTGAAGATTCCATGCAGTTTGTCCATGATTATTGAGTTTAGATCTGATCTTTATTCTAGTTTTGATATCTTAGGGTTGAATCTCATAGGAAGAGATCTTAGTAGCTTTTGAACAATTACAGATTCTTCAATTTCTTCTACCAATCCTATGATTGCATTCATTGTTTCATCAACTCCTAAGAAATAGGTTGTGATATCTTCATCTTCCTTCATTTTTAGTTGTTCGAACTAACCTATATAAGTTTGAAGCTTTATTTCTTTGACTTTTGAATATCCTTCATAAATATTTTGAATCGTGTCCCAAATCTATTTAGTAGATTTACAATGTGCAACTTTGGTGAATACCGTATCACTGAGACCATTCAAAAGTGCATTTTTGGCTTTGGAATTATTCTCATCGAGTTTCACTGCTTTGTCATTTGTTGGTGGAATTTTTGGTGTTGTGTATCCATCTACAATTGATTGCCAAACTTGAAATCCCTGTGCCTGTATATATGTCTTCATCCTTATGCTCCAAAAAAAATACTTTTGTCCATCAAACTGTGGTATTCCATTTTTATACGAGTTGGTAATCTCCATGATCTACCTTTCAGTGGTTAAATTGATTTCTGAAGGAACCTGCTCTGATACCAATTGTTGGATTACTGAGAGGAGGGGTGAATCAATAATAGCGTAATTATAATCCTTTTTCTTGAAATGTTATATCAATGTAGAATTGTTATCCAATAATGAGAAGTAAGAAATAAACAATCACACACATACACAGTACACCAGTGTTTTACGTGGAAACCAAATCAGGAGAAAACCACAGAATTTGTTTTCTTATATGTCTTGAAGAATTACATTCATTAGAAGCACCAACTTCCTTTGTTTTCTAGCTTCAACTAGAAGGAGGCTCCAACCCCCTAATTTCTCAGGCTACAACCCGAGGGAAGATCCAACTCCCCAATTCTCTAGCTACAACCAAAAGGAGGCTACAACCCCCTATGTTCTACGGCTACAACCGGAAGGTGGCTACAACCACCTGTCCTTGCACCGTCCTACCACCCTGAAGTAGAAGTATAATGATGGAAACATTGTCACACTATCACTATGAGATATACCGCTATAAAACTGTACCAATAAATCTGAACCATGCATTAACCTGTACCTCCACCTGTAATCACCTATACCATAAACAAGTGCATCAACCATGCACCAACCTGTACCATAAACAAGTGCATCCAACCATATTTCAAGTATGTACCAATCATGTGTCAACTACTCATCAACTATGACTCATCAATATGTACCAACATCATCAACTATACACCTAATGTATGTGCCAACTCATCAACTACTTGTCTCAACCATGTACTCAACATGTACCTCAACCAAAATCCCTCATCAGTTTCATCATCCAAATATTATTTGTAGCTTTGTAATAGACCTGGTGTATATGATCACATTCCTCCAAACCTTCCTTAAATTTAACAATAAGAGACTAGCATTTTCATCAAACTTTTCTTTAGTCTCACATGCCTAGTTTTGGATTAGTCAAAAACCCTAACTTGAAGTAATCATAACTTTGAAATTGTAATGTATAAAGATATGAAACTGATACACAATTTTTTTCATTGTGGTTTATTCAATTCCTCTAGGTTTCACTACTTGGAACCTCTCAGAAAAAACTTTATAGCAAAAATGGCATACCTTGCTGAATTCTGGCTTATTCTAGAGAGAGACCTTGTAGAGCGTGCCCCCCCATGAAATATTCATTGAATTGATATAAATATGCTGCATAGAATACTATAGACTGTACCCTAACCAAAACATTTAGTCTCATTGAATTTTTATCTTCTATGAAGAAGTTATGACGTTTTTACCCAAAACACCTGTTTTTGACTAGTTTCAGGACTAGCCACAAACCCTATTTTCCACAGAGTGTAACTCCCAAAATAAAATGAACCACAAGATGAATTGTTTACCATATATATTTGGGAATGTTTTCTCAATGGAATAGCAATTTCACGGTCTGTATCATTATAGAAAAAAAGTTATAGTGCAAATGGTGAGATGACCTGTAAATAACATACCTTAGAAAGCACCATCAAAAGAATTTATCATTCCTTACATTTCGGCCTTCTTTTCTTCACCTTCCCTCAAAAATTCAGCTTAGATATCTTTGGTTACCTCAGACACATATAGATATTCAATATTCTCAAGTTTAATTAAAATGAGAGAGCCTTGCCTCTTATTTATACTCTCCAAGTAGCTTCCTTAAAAACATCTTCTAGGTCACTTGGCCCACTTTCCTTATTTTAAGGTTAACCCACTTCTAATTTCTCCATTAAATTTATTATTGAAATTATTTATTTTGTATTCACTTTGAATTATAATACACTCATCACTTCACTTTATTATTTACCTTTTAAAATCTCTTAACCCACTTTGACTACTTTGACCTTTTGGGGCTTCTAGATGACATATGAGGGTCCTCCAACTTCGTAAGGCCATAACTCTCAAACCATGAGGATTTATGTGACATTCCACATACCACTAGAAACAGAATGACATGTACTATCCATCTAGAATATTATTACCTTAAAATATAGCAAAAATCATACTGTTATCCATAAAACAAACGTGGGTCCATTACCCAAACCTGGGTTCTCCAACTTCGCATGGTCATAACTCTCTAACCGTGAGGATTTATATGACGTTCTACATACCACCAAAAATGGAATGACAAGAATTATCCATATAGGATAGTTCCCTGGAAAATTCATTGTCCTTCATCTCAATATTCCATAATTAATCATGGGTTATCTTACTCCGCAAAGCGTCTTCCCATGAGGGATTTCACCATAAGGGGACCACTTTGGAGTTCATCCATATTTACTTCTTATCAACCATGAAAAAACAATAATGAGTCATATTTACATCAAACAATATTGGGTCCATTACCCAAACCTTTGTGCTACGGGGATCTCTTCAAGGGTTGACATCAATGACAACCAACCTTAATCAACAGTATCCCCAAGGATAGTTCAGTCAAGGGAGAAGCCCCATATAAAAAGATACCTTTTCCATTGATGACAAATGGGGAGAGATTTATCAGATGCAAAGGTAAATGCTTCAAGAAAGAGAACAAAGGCATGGTTCCAAGGGGAGTGATGGTCAAAGGGGGAGCATGAGTGATATGAATTCAATATTGCATCAGAGTGTTTCCATGAATGCCAAAGGGGGGTACTTCTGATTATTTGGGTTGGTTGTCATTAATATCAACCCTTGAATAAAGTCTAGTAGCGAATTTCGGTTGCACAAAGGTTTAGGTAATGGACCCAAGTCTGTTTGATGTATAATGGTATGATTTTTAATATATTTTAAGGTAATACTATTCTATATGGATAGTACATATCATACCATTTCCGGTGGTATGTGGAACGTCACATAACTCTTCACGGTTAGAGATTTATGTCCATCTGAAGTTGGCGAACCCTCATGAGTCATCTAGAAGCCCAAAAAGGTCAAAGTAGTCAAAGTGGTTGCAAAGAAGAAATTATTTCAATAATAAAGTGAAGTGATAAGTGTACTATAATTCAAAGTGGATACAAAAGAAATTATTTCAATAATTGTTGGATATATTGTCATTGATGTCAACAGTTAATGTGATGATATGTTGTTAATGATGTATTACCATAGATGAGATTGTCATTGATGTCAACAAGTATATCCGTTAAGTAGAAGATGTCATACAGTGTGCAAAGATTGATAGTGAAAGCTCAGGAGGAGGAGTGAATAGGAGAGGCGAATAGTTTCAAAGATCAAAGATCAAAAGGAAGAGCACATTTCACAGTATATCATGTAGTAGAAAATATTCATGATTATTGTTGATCACGATAGGATCAATAATGTTCCTATGATAAAATCTCATGAGGGTTAGCAAACACATAGATAAAAACTTGAAAGGAAAAGTGTAAGCTCAATAGCCATCCGATCAGAGTGAGAAGTCTCAGTATCCATCTGATTGTCTAAATATAAGGTGCACCAGTCATGTTAGTGACTGTGGACTTAAAGACCATTGGAAGAACGCGACCTTCACATCTGCAAGCCATCAACGACAGGAATGAATTGCAGGGAGAGAAAGAAGAATTAAACTACTCGCTAGTTACAAACCTGGAATCTGTCTAGATCATCATATCACACAGCTTCAAAGATCTAAGACTGCGGTTGATCCAACTAACGACCATTTTAAGTCATATTAAATCGTGACCATCGCATGCGCAAATGCCAAATCTACGACAATGATAGATTGCGGAGATTGAAAGGAAAATTAAATCACTTGCAAGTTGTAGTTCCGCAATAATCCTCGACCGTTGATCTTCTTTGAGAATATCCATAGTCGTCGGATGATATCATTGTGGAAGGATAGGATAAGAGAGCTAAAAGGATGAGATTTTGATTAGTTGAATACTCGTCAGTCATCGGATTAAAACCAATTCTCATCAGTCTTTGGATCTTATTAAAGTGGAAGGAAAAGATAAGGTACAAGAGCTACATCGCAGACAAATCGTGTCATCGATCCTAGATCCTGATCGAATGAACATCCTTCACTATGGGTCTAAAATATGTGAGGAACTTACGCTCCATCAGTTTGAGATTTGAAATACCTGGATCTCGGAAATCTGAAGTAAATAAGGATCGTTGTATTAGGACTATTGGTCAGTAGACCACATCATCAAGGATGTGTGGGAGATCCATGTCAGTGAACCTCATCAGAAAGGACATGTGGGAGATCCACGTCAGCAAGCCTCATCAGTAAGGATGCTTGGAAGACCAAATCAATAAGTACACATGGAATAATCAAAAGATGACAAGTTTCAAGAGGAAATTCACTCATGCCATGTCAAAAAGTGACGTAAGCGAGTTACGTCACTCTAGGAGAATTTCTTCGGGAGTTTCAAATGTCAAAAGTTACGAAGTCCCAAAGGATGAAGACCCAAAGTTTCTGTATTATACCTAGGGAGGTAATATGGGGTACCTAGGGAGGTACCCAATGGGAATGTAGTTATGTGTTATTAGTGTAAGTCAATTAATATATGGGAATGTGGTCATTCAATGTAAGGTGGACTAGGTCCACTATATTAATAAAGACCTACTATGGTAGTTGGATGTAATAAATGTGAGAAGACTCTCTAGAAGGTTCCTAGGAGATAGGGAGAGCTATATAAAGAAGTGCAGACAATGTAATGAAACATAGTGAAGAATATTGTGATTGTACAAGCAAGGATTGCTTGAGGAGTTTTATCCTTCCAAAAGGATGAATATATGGTGTTACCCTACCTCAAAGGTTTTATTCTAATAAAGTGTGGTTTCTTATATCTTGCTTTGTGGATATATTATGTATTCAGTATTTGTGGTGATTATATTTTTAGATCTATTCAGGTTCTTAACAAGTGGTATCAGAGCACTTTCCTTGTGCAGACATTGTTGACAAATATTTTTTATTTTTGCAGATTTTTTTTTCGGAGCAGAAAAAGAGGGCCGCAACATTCTCAAAGTTTTCGGTATATTTCTGTGTAAAATTTGTAGAAAAGGGTTGTAGATATGATTTCCTCTCATAAAAACACCCAATTTAAAAAAAACAATCGTCCGAAACGGAGTCCGGGAAGTCAAGATATTGAAGTTTTAAAATCTGCAAATTTTTAGGATTTTTTCCGCAGACGGCGACAATTTTTTTATTTATTTCTGTATCATTTGGAGGCCGAATTTGCCCAAATAAATTACATATCTGAGTTCCTCTCACAATTTTACCCAATTTCAAAAAACAAATCCGCCAAAACGGAGTCCAAGAAGTGAAGTTATGAGCATTTTAACTTCAACAATTTTTTAGAGTTTTTCCAGAAAAAAGTCGTGATTTTCTGCCATAACTTATTGGGTGAGTTCATAGGATGCTCAGATGGCTATTTCTTCTCAAAACCTAAAATAAATTCTTGAATCATTCAAAGCCCAATTGTTTCACACATTGGATGACAAATTGGATGCATTTGTACATGGCCTCACAGACAGCCTCACAAACAACCTCACAGACGGCCTCAATGATAGTTTTTGTAGTATTCAAGATTCATTGAATAACATGCAGGAGAGATTTCTTATTGAGGGCCTCAAGTATGAATATAATCAAGAAATATATGCTTGGTATGATTTTGAGGAAAATTGTGATGATTGGTATATGGATAGTTGTCATTTCTGGGATGACAACCACTTTCATATTTTATTTGATGACTCTACTCCACCTTCTGTAGAGAACATCAATGTCCCACATCAGGAGCTAGTTACCAGCGTTCAGTCTACATATTCTACAGTGGTATTAT
The DNA here is from genome assembly GCA_009831015.1 of Picea engelmannii. Classification (NCBI taxonomy): domain Eukaryota; kingdom Viridiplantae; phylum Streptophyta; class Pinopsida; order Pinales; family Pinaceae; genus Picea; species Picea engelmannii. The sequence goes on along the minus strand of ML778298.1, from coordinate 781,299 downwards.
TCATTCCAGATTCTGCTACAACCCTTTTTCACTATGTGGATGGATCTTCTTATTTGGATCCAAATGATAGGTATCAGTCTTTGGAGCATCAATTGGAGTTGGTTATTGGGTTATTGGTGCAGGAAATGTAATGAAACATAGTGAAGAATATTGTGATTGTACAAGCAAGGATTGCTTGAAGAGTTTTATCCTTCCAAAATGATTAATATATGGTGTTACCATACCTCAAGGGTTTTCTCTATTTCTTGTGTTAATGTTATAGTGAATGGTTTATGGTTTATTCTTGTTTATTTAGGAAGTATATTTACAGATCTGGTTTAGGTACTTAACAATTGGTATCAGAGCACTTTCCTTAGCCAAAAGAAGGAAATATTTGTTTTCTCTTTTTGCAGAATTTTTTCTAGGGAAGAAAACAAGGGTGGCGCACTTCAGGTTCATATATAAAGATTTATAAGCTGAATTTGGAAAAAAAAAATAGGTATTTTAATTCCTCTCGGAAAAATACCCAATTTCAAAAAACAAATCAATCGAAACGGAGTTCGGGAAGTAAAGTTATGAGAATTTTAAATTCAACAGTTTTTCAAAGTTTTTCCGGAAAAAGCTGCGATTTTCTGTCGTAACTTATTGTTCTATTTTTGGGGGGTTTTCATAGAAAGACGTATTTTACAGGGAAATGTGATGGCCCTAGTATTGAATCATTCATTAAAGAAAGAAAATCAGCATGGAAAGATACTTGGCCCCATTGGGTAGATCTCAAATTGCAAGGTGATGCTGCCATTTTGTGGAAATCGCTTGATTATAAGGAGATGATGAGACTCTCCAATGTAGAATTTGAAAAAATATTGTTAAACAAGTGGTCTCATGGAGAAAATAAGGATAAAGAGAGAACCAAGAGTTTATTTTCATATGAAAAATCTATATTACAGGTTCATGGTTGTATTCATAAAAAAACTTTCATTGTTTCTATTAACCCTAGTTGCATGCATAATTTTATCAATGTTCAGTTGGTTAATAGATTGCAAATTCCAATAAAGAATATTCAAAGAACACATGTTGAGGGTGAAAATGTTCAAATTTTTAAATATTTGAAGATTACCATGGATAAATATGTGCTGCATTCATATTTTTATGCTATGGATATGGATGAAGTGGATATTGTTTTGGAATATCCTTGGATAGAATCAGTGGGTACCATTAATATTAATGTGCAAAAGAAGTTTTTAAAGTTGTGGTACAAGAAAAATAAAATCACATTGCATGATGTGTCTCTTAGTAAGAAAGATGGACCCATGGAGGCTAGCAAAGAATTTATTGCCCAGTCTGAAGTTGAATCAGAGGTAGAGTGTAATGTTCCTGACTTGGCTAGTCTAGGAAACGCTGCTAATGTGTGTGTAGGATCAAAGGTTTACAACATATAAATGATCATACAAATAATAAATGAGACAAAGTACTGCAAGTTTGTATTATGATATCTCTGTGGATTACAAAAATGGTTGAATGCGGCTGAATACTGACAATACTCGACTAGATCAACATACAAAGGATCTTAGCCGGAATATAAATAAGCAACTGTGACTGAATAACAACACTCG
>ML778298.1:763011-779180 GCA_009831015.1 Picea engelmannii | reverse complement strand
TTCATGGATTTTTATAGCATTGCATTGGGTTATTGTGTAACTCCTTTGTAGTGTGAAAAGAGGCCATTTAGGGCATTATTAGGTCTTTGACCAGCCCACCATTCGGATTCAGCCCGGATTTGGAGGTCAAATCGGCTTGGGAGATGAACCAAAAGTGGTTGGGAGGCCAACCACATTCATAAATGCGCCGTTTAGCAGGTGCGCGGCATTTTACGCTAACAGTCGCGCATCGTGAGCCTGTGCGTGCTTTATACGTCCCTGTTCCGTGCATGTGCGCGTGCGCCCAACTTCTGTAAAGTGCTCTTCAATTTTTCACTACTTTGTATAGTTTTTGACATTTTTGAATGCTGTGGTATTAATTCAAATCCATGAGTGACTTCATTACTATTTGACGATGCTGAGTTCTTGTAACCATGTGCGGACGAAATTTCAGTGATAACAGATGCCCCCTGATGGATGAGGTTAGGAGCATACGTATAGCCGAAATCCATCAATGTTTCTTCTATTGAGAATGGTGTTGTAAGATAGAGCAATAGTGGGATTGTTCAGAGCGATCTGTTGGAGAAAAAAAAGGAACCGGTAGGACCCGACCTTCTCTGAGGTGCGCAAAATAGAAAATTGTGTACAAACGAGGCGGGCATACCCCATGCTCGTGTTATGTAACTCTAAAAAAATATGACTGAAGTGTTGGTGTAGACAACTGAAGCACCCGCGGGGGCGGTGATGAGAAAGGCAGAAGACAATTCTGCAAAGGAACATACTCAGAATAATAGGCAACGATCTCAATAATAAGTATTGGCAATGATGCAGGCATTGATGGCCCTACCAAGTTCAGAGGTGTTCAACAAATGATAGAAATAACTGCAATAGTCACAAAGTAAGACCCACCGTAACATGAGAAAGTGTTGGCGTCGAATGTTATGGGTGTCAACGACAACAGGGAGCAATGGTGTTTCACCCTGTGCTGTCTGAGATCTCTCATTGAATGGAGAATGAAAATCAAGATATTGTCGCCCTTCTGGAAAATTGTGCTGATGTCGACAAAAGGGGAACGCGACTCCCAGAAGCAAAGGGCTTCGTGGAATCTACTGAGGTGAGGAAGTGGAAGAGGTACATGGATGAATTCAAGAAGAGGGAAGACTCAAGACTTCCCTTGGTTGGAGGATGTATGAGATAAAGAGTGGTCGCAACCGTGTAACAAGGTCGGGTGTCAGGGGGACGACCAGACCGGTGATAAGTTGTGCCAGAGGTGGGACAAAGTGAACAAACTCAAAGGGTAGAGGTAAGTGACCTATGGGGCACTCTGAAGAGATGGACGATGCCGGCAAGGGTAGATGATAAGTAATTCTCCAACCAAAGGTGACATGGGTTGCGTTTGGCCAAAATGAGGGAAGCAGGTCGTAAAAGGTGACGACAAAAAGATAATGAAATGACTGGAAATAAAGGCATTTGTACAATAAATAATGAATAATTTTGGGGAGAAATGTACAAATATAGAAATGGGTGCCCCAGTGTGATATGGGTGGCCCACGTAGGGCATAATGTGCTTGGAAGACTGACGAAGGGTGGGGGCCCCATTGGTGAGTTTTTGTATGAGGTAGGTGAAATGAAGGTAGGTTCGCAGATGGGAAAACTGATTGTGGATGAAATGAAGGGTTCATTATACTGTGGAGGTGCAGGTAAAAAATAGAACTATAAAGAGATAATCTAGGAGTCTGTGTGGGAAATCTAGCAAAATGAGGAGAAGGAGTATGTGGTTGATTCACGACAGGATGAAAGACTATCGAGACTCCCATCCCTAAAGGGTAATGAAGAACAGCATGAGTGTCAAAAGTGCCAAAAGGTGCTATGAATGGGACAACTCATGTGGGTAAGAATGCTACCGGGTAACAGTACCGAAGGTGCAAATGGAGGTGTGAGTACTGCAGAACCGGGAATGGGGATCCTAGAGGCCAATATCAGAGGGTGTGACTGGAAATGTAAATGCGATACAGTGGGAAAGACTACATGCTAGTGTTGAGTATATACCTGAAGGGGTTATGTCGATGTATGATGATCAAGTACCTACACACATGAAAACCAAATACCCAAAGTGAACAACATCTGAAGAGAATCAAAGATATGAGCATGTATTTGATAAATGTGACTATGCACGTGCGTACCTGACCATGATATGAAAAAAAAGGTGCCCCGGGGGCTCAGGATGAAAAGTGACCCAGGGACTGCTGTGATGTAGGTGACGGGATGTTGATCCCGTGGCTGAAGACGGTTTGAAAAATGGACACCTTGGGCTCCCGGAATGGTGAGTGGAAGTTTGGAAAAAGGCCTATATATAGCTATAGGGCCCACATTGCCACCTCATTTGTACCTACTGCAATAGTGAGTGGACCAACAGTTTTCAGAGGAGTTTTGTATATTCGGGGAGGATGAGGCAGCCGATTGAGGATTTACGAGTATTAGGTTAGTGGTCTGATCATCCTGCATAGAAATAGGTTTTCAATTTTTTGGCAGGGGTTGTACGGAGGGCCATACAGAGGTATTTAGGGGGTCTGGGCCCCACATGCACGGGCGATCGGGTGATAGGTGCGCATACATGCACGCCTATCCACTAGATATGCGTGCATGGGGGCGCGGTAGAGGGAATTTAAGGTGTGCCCGAAGGGCGAGCCTGTGAGTTGAACAGGTGCGCACCAGTGCGCGCCTGTGGGTTTGATAGGCACGCACCTATGCGCGTCTGTATGGTGAACAGGCATGCGCAGGGGTGCGCCTATGAAGCAAATAGGTGTGCACTGATGCACGCCTGTGTAATGAACAGGCACGCATATATGCGCGCCTATGCGATGAACAGGCGCGCATGTGTGCGCGCTTGTGGGTAACAAAAACCGCGCCTAGGAGGCAAGGTTGAAGGGTAAAAAATGAGTCTTTTTTATGTTGTTGATGGTTGCATGAGCTGATATAGGACTCTTGTGATGTCTGTAGGTGGATGGTGGTGACGATGCCAATGCGGTGGTGAGAGCGAGACTGGGCCCAGTTGCGAGACGTCGTGGCCATTAAGGGGCCTGGTGTATGTGCGACTTTGGCAACCTGTGGGTTGCTAAAGTTTTTTGAGTGCCCACTGATATGGGAACAAGAGTATCTATTACAGTTCCTGATCCAGATGTGGAGTCCGGAGCTGCACTGCTTCCTCGTGCGAGGAGAGCAGATCCCCTTCACTATGGTGGAGGATGTCTATTTTTTGACTGGGCTCCCCTTTCGGGGAACGCCCCTACCAGCGGAGCCGATGTTGCCTAGGACGACGTTGCTTGCTGATATTGGCCAGAGATACTACTCAGGTCGGGAATTTATGTCTGGAACTGTGGTGAGTATCAGTGCGATAGAATCCCTGGCACATCGTTGCATAGAGGTGATGATTGTTCGGATACATGGGTCACTTGTGACCCAACGGATTAGTGGTGGCCATCTTTTGGTGCTGGAGAGAGTGGTGGCCGACGAGCGGTTCGCATGGGGGATGACGCTGCATGCGAGGATGGTGGTGAAGTTAGACCGCTATCGGTCCACAGGTGCGGGGGAGTTTGCATTTGGGTCCATCCTAGTGGCCTGGTTCTTAGAGAGGGTGCCTATGTTGCGCCCGAGCATTCTACTGGAGGTGCCAGGGGCGTGAGAGCTACGGTTGAGGCGGTAGTCTACAGTCTTTCTTCGTCACGGTGGTGGCGAAGGTGGCCATTTCTTTTCGGCCGAGGTGGCACAGGTATGGCGAAAGATTCCGCAGGTGATACTTCGGTACCCCTATGCTGGGGTGGACTTCCGGGGTGACTCGGACATGGTGCTACCTCCGGGGGAGGTGTTTGACCATTGAGGTATGTTTAGTATTTTGGTATGCACGTTTTGGTTTATGTAGTTTTTTGATATATCAGTCCATATGTATATGATATAGATGATGATTTTATTTTTTGTTGTTGTTTTTTGTTGCATGTGCAGATGTGGCACCTCGCGGGCGCGAGGTGGAGATGTAGAGAGTTTCAGCTCGTCGAGAGCTAGAGAGACTACCACATGGAGAGAGACGTCGGTGGGAGGATGTCGCGGGGCGACCAGCTGAGCCTGAGAGGGCAGCGAGGAGGCGTTGGTTTGATGACCCTGGTGAGGGGCCATCACACGCTCCTCCGGCGGCAGCCGGAGTGGATTATGATGATATACGTCGTCATCTAGAGACGGTTTTACAGAACGTGCCGGAGGGCATGTGGACGCGCATCCAGGACGAGAGTTTCCTGGAGCAGTGTGTGGGGGTGCCACCACCATGGCGGGCCATAGTGCGACGAGCAGCAGTGATTGCTGCTATGATGAGTGGACGTCTGCCGCCAGGGTAGGAGGGTCATGTGGGTGGACCACCACCGCCTGGGGTAGGTGGTGGTGGGCCGCCACCGCCTGAGGGAGGGGAAGGTGGTGGTGCAATAGAGGCACCATGAGTGGTGCATGATGTATATTTTTGTTTTTGTTGTATATAGGCTGGTGAGCCCATTTTTGGTACCGAGGTGTTGTATTGGCCTACAGATACATGTATTTTTGTATGTAAACATTCGGATGCCCTGATGGGATTTTATATATACATGAGTATACATATTTTGAGATTCATCTGGTGTCTACATGTGTTTTTTGCTGATGATTTTGATGATGTCTGTTCTATATATATGCTATGACAGGATTTGTGAGATGTTTATGTATGTGTAGCTTGATGTGATATATGCCAATCTAACACCATGTTATCTATTTGATCTGTTGTTTGATTCAATTGTCTTGGAATATGTGTAAATGTACTGGAATCAAAATGTTGAGATAAAATCCTAACTTGCAGGTATTTGCGAAAGAGGCACGGATCGCGTACATGGTATACATTGTTGAGTTGGAGAACGACTAGTTGAGAGTCGAGGAAGACACTAAGGTGACGAATATGATGACACTGGGCGTCGTCCAGGAGGCCAATGACCGCAGTGTATTCAGTTTGGTTGTTGGTTGCTGGCCCCAAACATATGTTGCTTGAATGTAGCATTTCATGTGAGGGTGTGTAGAGAGCCCAAGCAGCCGAAGCAATATTTTGCGTCCAACGGCTGACGTTGTCGGCATAACCAATGTGGTAGGCTAGTGGAGGAAGCATCTGTCAATAGAACAAGGGATAGTTTAGACGTGAGAGCAGGAGAAAAAAGATTAAAAATACTAAAAAAGAAGAAAATAACCTAAAGTAGAATGACTACTTTTAAGCATAAAATTTCTTGAGATACAACCCATTGACGGGTTCCTTGAGAGAGAGGCCTTCAGGAGAGGCTAGAATGTATGTGCCTTTGGTGAGGAAATGTTGGATAATGTAAGGGCCATGCCAAAGTGATTCAAATTTGTCGTGGCCAAAGGTATCATGATCGATATCATAAGCCAGGATGAGGTCGCCTTCACGAAATGATCGAAGGTTGACATGGCGATCAAAGGTAGCCTTGGATCATTTTTTAGCTGCCTCGTTGTTCTGTAAGGAAGATCGACGATCTTCATCCAGAGACTCCAAGTTCAGTAAGCGCTGATCCATTGGAGCAGTGTCAGGTAATAGCTCAATTGCAGTGCGTAAGGTGGGAATTTCGCACTCGATGGGAAGAGTTGCCTCGACCCCATGGACTAAATGGAAGGGCGTGAAACCAGTAGCGGTCTTTACTGCCATTCGATAAGCCCATAGCGCAGAAAATAACATATGATTCCAATTGGTTTTATGTTTATTAACCATGTGTTGTAACATGATCTTGAGGACTTTGTTCACTGCCTCAACTTGTCCGTTTGATTGAGGGTAATATGGTGAGGAAAACTCATGAGAGAAGCCTAACCGAGATGAGAGTTCGACGAAGATCTCATTCTCGAAGTGTTTCCCATGGTCGGAAACGAGTTGGAGTGGTACTCCAAAATGGGATATGACGTGGTTAAAGAAAAAATGCGTTGTAGTGTCAGCGGTGTTGTTGAAAGTGGGCATAGCTTCGGCCCATTTGGTGAAGTAATCAACGGCAACAAAAATGTATTTGTGACCATTGCTGGAGGGGGGATTACAAGTCATAAAGTCGATGCCCCATTTACAAAAAGGGCCGGCAGTAATGACAGGGTGAAGAAGAGCGGGGGGAGCTCGGGCTTTGTTGGCATAGAGCTGACATTGCTCACATCGTTTCACGGCATGAATGCAATCATGAAACAAGGTAGGCCAAAAGTAATCGGCTCGGATAATCTTTTGAGTAGTGGACATACTCGAAAGATGGCCTCCACATGCATCGTTGTGGCAGTCGTTTAAGACTCTGTCGGCCTCGTCAATAGTCAGGAATCGACGAAGAATGGTGTCAACGCCCCGCCGGTATAGGATGTCTCTGATGAGGAGATAGCGGGGGGCGTGATGGCGAATACGTCGACGATCATCGCGTGAAAGGTGGTTACCAAACTTTTGAGTTCGTAGGTAGACGAGAAGGTCTCCATACCAAGGATCTTCCAAAGTGATGTAAAAGAGATGTTCGTCTGGAAAGTCGGTGTTGACGGGGGCTCTGGTGGTGTCAGAGGGAAGGGTCGTGACAAGTTCGGTGAGAATGAGGGCCTTCTTACTCTTAGGTGTTGAGAATTCGAGGTCATACTCCTGAAGGATAATGATCCATCAAGCGAATTTGCCATTAACTTGCCGACGACTGAGAAAGTACTGCATAGGGTTGGAATCTGCGACGACCTTTGTGGTGCAAAGCATAATGTAATGACACAGTTTCTGGACTGCGAGGACAACTGCAAGAGAAAGTTTCTCTTTGTGTTTATACTTCAAGGGCGGCCCTGAGAGGTTTTTACTAACGTAATAAATGACATGTTCACGGTTGTCATCTCCGAGCTGGACAAGGACACCGGCTACTGATACAGCTGACGCTGATACGTAGAGGATATAGTCGCGATTGTAGTCAGGTGCACTGATTAAAGGTGCATTCGAAAGCGCTGCTTTAAGGTCGTCAAATGACTGTTGGGCATGGTCGTCCCAGTGAAATCGGATGTCATGACGTAGTAAGCGAAGGAAACCATGTCAGCATATGGCATAATCTGGGAAAAAGCATCTTAGAAAGTTAGCTTTGCCCCTGTAGACTCTGAAGTTGCCGTAAATTCCGGGGAGGTGGAATTTTGGTGATAGCTTAGACTTTGAGGGGGTCCACGGTAATATCACTTTGCAAAACGATAAAACTGAGGAGGTGCCCTACGGTGACACAGAACACACACTTGAGAGGATTCAAGCAGATGTTGTACTGATGACACCATTGAAAAATGATTCGTAAATCATCTAGATGTTGGGTGCGTTTATTGGATCGAGATGTGAGGTCGTCCAAGTAGGCGAAGATGATTTTAGCCAGATCGTGGAAGATATATGCCATCGCCCGCTGGAAAGTTGCGCCGACATTCTTTAAGCCAAAAGGCATGACACGATATGAAAAGGTACCCCAGGGGTTAATGAATGCAGTTTTATATTGATCGGCTGGGTGGATTTGTATTTGGTTATAGCCAGAAAATCCATCCATAAAGGAGAGAGCCTCGTGGCTGGCGCATTCGTCGATAATTTGATCGATGAAAGGCGTTGGAAAGTTGTCTTTGGGACATGCGTTATTGAGATCACGAAATTCAGTAAAAATGCGGATGGTGCCCTGTTTTTTGTCGACGGGTACAGGGTTGGAAACCCAGGAAGTGTAAGCGATGGGGTAAATAACCCCGACCGCACATAATTTGTCAATTTCGGCTTTGATAGCCACGGCTTTGGATGGGTGTAGCGGTCGCTGTTTCTGGCGAATGGGTGTGATGTCAGGCTAGGTGTCGATGCGATGTTCGACAATAGAGGGATCGAGGCCAGGAATTTTCGTGTAGGACCAGGCAAAAATATCCCTATATTCCTGGAAGAGGGCTTTATATGCAGCAATTTCCTGAGGAGTGCAAGCAGCTCCAATGGTGACTTCTTCGACGATGCCATGTTTAATGGAAATGTCGATTTTGATGGTGGGGGAAATGTTGGCCATATTACCTTATTCAAAAGAATCAGGGGCCAGAATGGGATTGTTGAACCAATCTATAGGCCCGGAGGGGATAAAATCTTTGGTTTCGATTATGTAAACAAGGTTTAGGTTAGGAGGCATGAGGGCTTCCTATGGCAAGAAGAGTGCACGGTGATGTAGCGCATCCCAGGGAGAGTCCGGGTGATTTAACTCTCCAAGTATTTCCTCATCGCAGTGGAAACGTCGGGAATACAAGGGGTCATGAGGAGTGATCTCAGTGACAGTGTGGTTGCCCCCAGCTGGAGAACCAGAGGGAGTAATGCTAGGAGATGGTGAGGGTTCACTTGACATAAACCATATATTGAAGTACTGAGGGGTACCCGTGGTGGTTGGGTGGAGAGTGTTCATAGGGGGATGAGCAGGAGAGTTGGGGGGGTTACAGGGTAAGTCCTCAGAGACATCATTGAAGAACCATGGAGGCATTGGGAGTGCCTCGGGCTCGGGAGAAATGACTTGAATATCCTCTAGTGACGAGGTAATGTCAATTATTGCCTCTGCGGGTTGGTGAAGTAGGGCTAATTGACGTTGCCTATATGCAAGGATCATAGGACACTGGTATGTAAAATGAGCTAATGAAACGCAGAGAGAGCAACGGCATCTCATACGTTCGTTGACTGAAGTGGTGACATAGCGGATGTCAGTGATATTTGTTGGCGAGGACTTAGCAGGACTGGGGTTGTTATGGAAGTTTTGGCGCACAGCTGCTAATGTCTGTCGAAAGCGTGGTAGTGCTGGGCAATGATGAGTGTAATGGCCATACTCTGAACATATAACACAAGCATATTTGGTCCTCAACCCTTTACTACTGGAAGGGTGGGTGATAGTGGTGGGACTAGCCGTAGTGGCGGGTGTTGTGGGAGTTTGATTTAGGGGGATCAAATTTCGTAATTCAGGTAGTGATGGACAGTTGTTGGTTCGGTGGCCCTCTTTCTCACATAGTGTGCAAGGTGGTGGGATGCGTGGAAGAAGTGGAGAGGTGGGCTCTTTCTTCTTTCTCCTGCCCCCAGCTGTAACCGGGAGGTTAGTGAGTGGGGGGGTAGTGGGGGTAAGGACAAGAATCGTCATGGGGAGGCCTTCCTATGGGGGAAGGGATGGTTGAGGGACCATCTCTTCTGGGTGTAAATACTAGACTGGGATTGCTAACACCATATTAGGTAGTGTGAGCGTTGCGGCTACCTGAAAAGCTTTGATACCTGGTGGATGGTAAAAGAAGGGAATTTGAGTGAGGGGTTGGGGAACTGTCTCCCAAATGGGACTATGCCCCTGAGGGGATGTGGATTCGTGGACTTTTGGGGTCGACGAGTGCACAGGAGGATCCAACGGGAGTGGTTCTGCAACTATTGGGATGTCAGGAATGACTAAAGCCTCCTGAGGAGGAAGAGCATCCTCTTTGTGAGTTTCGTTAGATGAGATGACGCATACTTGATTAGCAGGATGAAAAAGTGGTGGTGCTCCATGGTACGTCCCTAATAAGGATGGATCTTTGAAAATCCTAGGGCCCATCTCTACGAGTGGATATGTGTCTTGGTTTGTGTGGATGAGGGGAAGAATGTTATCAAGGTTGGCAGAGGGGTTAGGCTCATAATGTGAGACTTGGTCAATGGTTACGATCTTCCCATTGTGGGGGAACATCATGGTCCGAAAGATGGAAGATGCCACTGCCTTCATAGCGTACATGTAGCTACGACCGAACAGGATATTATAATCGAGCGGGGCATCGATAACTTCGATGTCAATGAGGATAGTCTTGCCTCCGAGTTCAATGGGGATGTTTTGGAAGAGCCCTTCAGGAGAGGATGGTCGTCTGTCATAAGCTCGTAATGTGATGGCAGAGGGTATGAGTTCTGGGGAACCAAGTTTCTGCCATACTGTTTTGGACATAATGCATGTAGATGCACCTTCATCGATGATACATCGATGAACTGTGATGTTCCGTATTTTTACTGGTATTTGAAAAGCGATCAAGGTGGGAATACAAGGTTCTCCACTGTCAAGATCAAAGGTGATGAGTCGAGTATCCGCAGGATCGACTGCCCCCAAGGCGGAAAGTAGTGATTTCTACTGTGTAGGAAACGTCTGGAGGATTTCCAAGACTAACGTGGCAGCCGGGGATTGCGCTAAGTCATCTACCAAGCTATAGTTATGAGCTACCCTAGCATGTGGGTTGTGGACATTCCTACGCAATGGGATGCGTGGGATGCGAAGTGGTGGTTCAGCGGAAGGGCGAGGGATCACCAACGGGGGTCCCGTTGGTGCAGGGTTTGTCTCTGGAGAGATGGGAGTAGACTCAGCGGGTGCATGATACTAACAATTACGCGTTTGCAGAAGGATTTCTTCCTCACTGGTGAGGAGAATTGTACGCTCTGCTGGATTGTTGGGGTTGCGGTATTGTCCCCCTTGAGGTGGGGGATGTTGTGTGTCCTGTTGGGTGTTTATCACACCTTGATGTGGAATAGGATTTTGCAGTATGGTAGGAGGGGGTTGTTGCACATATTGTTGTGGTGCCTGCTGAGGGGCAGGTTGTGCAGGAGAATGGGGAAGACTACCAGAGTCTTTCAACCATTTTAAATCAGCGATCTGGGGGTAGTGGTGAGTGTAATGACCGAACTCACCACAAAGGGCACAAGGGAAGATGGTTTTAACATTATTTCTCCCTTGGCGTTTATTATTGCCCCCTTGGGGGTTTTGGTTCCCTTGGTTCTGGTTTCCCCCAATGGGTTGGTGCTGTGGGGGTTGATTCCCGCCTTGACCTGGGTTATTTTTATTCCTATTCAGTCCTTTCTTCTTGGCATTGTTCGATGGATGGGTTGGATTGGCTGTGTTCAACTGTTCAAAATTTTGGTATTGTTGAGCAGCAGAGGGTTGAACAAAATTTACCCCCGCATGAGGATGTGGGGGAGCCATGGGTTGTGGAGGACCAGGAAACGGGAAGTATGGATTTTGTGGTGGTACCGATCCATAAGGTACATAGGAAGGCGTAGTGTTTTCACTAGTACTATAAGCTGATGTTGAGGGAGTACCACTGTTTGTGGGAATAGGTGAATGTATGGGAGGTGTCGGTGGTGGTCCACTGATGGGTGGAGGTATAGAAACAGGGTATGGATGTTGATAAGGGGGTGGGGGGTAATAAGAAGTGCCCCCATATGCCGGCAGGTATTGAGGTGTTCCATACATCGGTGGTGGTTGGGGTTGTGGACCATGGTGCGTGGTGGCACCTATTAGTCCGTCTGATGAGTGAGACATCCCAGGTTTGTCTTGGCCAAATGGAACAGGTTTTGGAAGATGAATAAGTACCATGTATAAGTACCCTAACTGTGCATAGATGAGGTCATACTGTTGGGCCTTGACGATGGCTTCCTCTTCTGATTGAGGGAAGGTGGAAGCTACATCCTTTCCAAGGAGAGAGACAAGTGATCTAAGAAACCAGTCGAGACACTGTTGCTTGGTGGTTTCTGCTTTACACAAACTATGTCACCTACGCCACTCGTGAATGTGGTCAGCGATGTGTGTTGCTGAGGTTTGTTTGAAATTAGAAAGTAGTTCTAGACCATTGTCGTGGCGGATGGGGTAATTGGAAGAAGGTCAAGAATGCTTTGGCCAATGACTCAAAAGTTGCGTGGGACCCTGATTTTTCTTCAACATACCATTTAGTCGATGGACCAGTGAGGGTGCGTTGAAATAATCGTAGTCTGATGGAATCATCCATAATGTTGTTGGAGGAGCACCATAGGTGAAAGGTCATGACATGGTTGGCAGGATCATCGCCTGCCTTTCCTTCAAACTTTGGTATGTCTGAAGGTAGCTTTGTTGGCATTGCAGGCCATGTGGGATCATGCAATATAGGATCATTGGTAAGTTTGGTGAGATATGGTATGTTGAGAGAGGCCAAATATGGCATCTGTAGTGGGGCGGGAGGGTTAGCTCTGGCCATAGTGTGTTGTGAACCTGACCCTTGATGGGCACTAGGTGGGTTGGTGCTCCCTCTTTGAGAGGAAGTGGGTCTCCCACTTCCGTGTGAAGGAGAGCGAGTGGACGGATGACCTTGGGAAGTTGACCCAAGTAATGTAGAACTAAGCAAAGTTGATCCTAAGATAGTAGCACTCACAGAAGTGTGTGAAGGAGGTGTTGATGAGTGGGCACGACCAGATACTTCCCCTAAAATAGGAGGGAGGTTGAGCAAGCGTCGTGAATGACGGGGGTTCTGTGGTTCCCCTATGATGTCAGACTAGTTGTGTGAATATGTGCAACAAGTGGTGAGAGAAATACATAAACAAGAGCCTTTTTCTTTGAATGTTTACACAATATATATATATCCAAATCAAACTGTAATCAGATGTGAATCATACATAAAATGAGAAAGAAGCATACATGTGGGTAAGTGGGTTTTATCTGCGTGGGGGAGTCAAAAGAAAGCAAATGCTCGTGTCCTAGAAGACGTAACGTCCTTCCTCTCAAATAACACTAGACCTTCCAATAGTACTCAACAGTGGGGTCTGAAGTCACCGGAAGAGAAACTAGTGAAGGATGAAATAACTGGTTATAATGAGGGGTAAAGGGGGCATATCCCGAAAGAGCTGGCGATATTTCCCAATAGCCACAAAAAATCCAATCAAGGTGCAATTGCAGCCCACAATTGCCACCTGGGTAGATGTCCTAAAGTTGGTCACTAGGTACCTCGGTCAAAGTACGGGATTTAGATTTTTGGCCTAAGAAATGGGTCACGGGTTGGATCCCATCCAAGAGGTGGGTGCCTCAAGGGGGGATGCACAGAACAACTGGAACTCGGCCTTCAACCCTTCACGGGTATCTCCCTGCCTTATGGTGATTGGAACACTTGACTTGGAGGATTTTTAGTTTCCTATTTGACAACCTCTATGTTTTGACAATGTGAGAACCAGATAACGGGGAGTTATTTGGATGCCTATCTCCGAAATCCTACCTAGAATAAAAAATTTCTTTTGGCACCTCCTGTGGAGGAAAACTTAGTGAGTTTTTAGAAATATTTTAGATGAAGTTGTTTTGTGAGGTTGGGGGTGCAAACCTACCTCGTTGATTAAAAATGGGAGTGGATAGTCCTATCAAGAAAAGATGGGGTGCTTTCAAAATCCCTTTTTGGAGGAAACTTACTTAGACCTCCATGTTTCAAGAAGAAGCTATGTGAGTGACAAGTGACTTTTGTGTGTGAGTGAAAGTGTGCCAATTTTTAGTGAATTGGATGTCACCTTGCTGCATGTGGACTTCGCTTGGTCCTTACAAGAGTTTGATTACCTAATTAACTAAATGCCTTTGGTACAACCTTGCGGAATTCAAAATCCCTAGGAAGCTAGCATGTGGACATGTGAGTCCATTACTATCCTTTAATTCCCTATGGTGATATAATCTAGAAAAAGCATGAAACTATCCTAGATTGAACATGTGGGCATGTATGGGCCCGTTACAAATCTTTAAACTTTCCTAGTGTTTTGATCTAAGAAAGCAAAATTCGAAACACTATCTTATCTTTGTAGCATGTGGGCATGTATGGGCCCGTTACAATATTTAAGATGTGTTTGAAAAAATAAAACTAAGAGGGGTCCCAATAAGGGTCGTTGTCCTCTCTTAAAGGTTTTTTGAACTTTGTTAAGGGAGATGAAATTGTTTAACAATCTTTTTCTGATTCTCAAGGTCGCTTGAAGGCATGAGAGAAGAGAATACTAAGCGATTGTAATTCAGTTTCTAGTCCCAATGTAAGTTAGATGTGATTAAAAATGATTTTCACCTTAGATTGTAAGTCAAAACAAGCCATCCATGTGGCAAAAAGCAAATAAGGGAAATTGATTTTTATCCTCCTAAGTGCCTATGCGTGTTTGACTAACCCCTTTATATGATGAGGGGACTAAGTGTGGTGTAGTGTTTAGAGCATGCTTAACATCATTTTTAAGAAGTAAAATGGCCTTCCCCACATCCCAACAACTTACAATGTGAAATTTAGCTTAGATGCGCGGCCCCTAGTGAAGACAGAGGTGCACAGAGCGCGGGCTCGCGAATAGAGATGAGTCAGAAAGTGCATGCGCGCAGAGAAAGGTTGTGACTTAAGCGCATGCACACCCGATGCGTGTCTATGGGGTAGAATACCTGTGCACCTGTGTCAAATGGCCGAGAAAGAAAAATCTGAATGGATTTCTCTCAATTCTCCTCTGAATGGGATGGTTGGCAGGTTGGCCTAGGCCGGTTTGTGCACCTACAAGTTAATCAAACTAAAAGAAGAGAAAAATAAACCCAAATGAAGTAGGAATTTGATACCTTTCCCCACCGGAGTCGCCAATCTGTTGCACCTTTTTTGTCACCTTGGTGAGCAAATAAGAGGTGCTTGCATGCCCAATTGGGTCTTGCTGAGCAGGACAGCTGTAGAGGAAAGAGTTGGAGAAAGAAAAACAAAACTATAAGCAAGAATTAAACTAATAAAAACAAAAATCATAACCATAGGGACATAGAGATAAAAAAAACAAAAAGACCCATGTCACCAATGTTTTTAGGCTGATCTATTGATGAAATCAAAGCACCAAGAAGAAAGGGGAATATGAGTCCCTTCTTCCTCCAAGGGAAGGCTCTTGGACCCTCACAAGCTTTCTCTCCTTACAACAAAGAAAATGAAAATGGTGGTGAAAGAACTCTTTGCAAATCCACTCAATGGAGAGGTGGATTGCTCAATGAAATGGTGCCAATGTGTTCTTGTCAAGGATGGAGTCCTTAAAACAATCTAGGCATCATAACATTACTTGAAATTCCTTGAGAAAATGAGGTGCATTCATGGATTTTTATAGCATTGCATTGGGTTATTGTGTAACTCCTTTGTAGTGTGAAAAGAGGCCATTTAGGGCATTATTAGGTCTTTGACCAGCCCACCATTCGGATTCAGCCCGGATTTGGAGGTCAAATCGGCTTGGGAGCTGAACCATAAGTGGTTGGGAGGCTGACCACATTCATAAATGCATCGTTTAGCAGGTGCACGTATTTTTGCGCTAACAGTTGCGCATCGTGCGCGTGTGCGTGCTTTATACGTCCCTGTTCCGTGCATGTGCGTGCGTGCCCAACTTCTGCAAAGCGCTCTTCAAATTTTCACTACTTTGTATAGTTTTTGACCTTTTTAAATGTTTTGGTATTAATTCAAGTCCATGAGTGACTTCATTACTGTTTGACGATGTTAAGTTCTTGTAACCACGTGCGGACGAAATTTCAGTGATAACACCGAATATAACACCTGTGACTGGAGTGACCTCTAGTAACCCTGTTTACCCCTCTTTGGCCCTGGCTATAGTCTAATGAGGTGGTTTAGACCATTAAGCCTCTTCTTCTGGAGCTCCTATTTGGAAAGGGATATTACAGTCCTCCCTTCTCGAAATTGCTTGTCCTCAAGCAATACCAATCCAGGGTGCTGCAACACCTGCTCACTCTCCCAAGTAGCGTCCTCTAATGGAAGCCCTCTCCATCTGATCAAACACTCTCTTATGACCCTGCTTCTTAGTTTCTGCTCTCGGAATTCCAAAACCTCCTCCGAAACTAACTCCAATTGTCCCTCCTCATCCAATAGGGGGAGCTCCTCTGATGTGTTAATGAATTGTCCCACTGTCTTTTTGAGGCAAGACACGTGGAACACGTTATGAATCTTGCTCTCCTTTGGTAGCTGTAGCTCGTAATCAACCTCGCCTACTCGACGCATGATCCTGTAGGGACCATAAAATCTAGGCTTAAGCTTTTCGGCTCCACTCTTCTTCAAAGATGACTGTCTGTAGGGTTGGAGTATCAAGAAAACCAAATCTCCAACTTCAAAGTTGCGCTCTATCCTGTGCCTGTCCGCGCTTATCTTCTGTCGGTTTTGCGCTGTCTGCAAGTTCTCTTTCAACAATTTGAGAATCTCCTGACTCTCTATGATCCAATCCTTGGCCTTGGGAGATATACTCTCCCCGAAGACCAAGTCTACCAAAGTGGGAGCATCATATCCGTATAATGCTCGGAAGGGTGTCATACCAATGGACATGTGGAAGGTGGTGTTGTAGCAATGTTCCCCTAAATGTAACCACTTTACCCACATTCTCTGTTGTCCTCCTA
>ML778298.1:736679-756622 GCA_009831015.1 Picea engelmannii | reverse complement strand
AAGGCCCACTATGGTAGTTGGATGTAATAAATGTGAGAAGGCTCTCTAGAAGGTTCCTAGGAGATAGGGAGAGCTATATAAAGAAGTGCAGGCAATGTAATGAAACATAGTGAAGAATATTGTGATTGTACAAGCAAGGATTGATTGAGGAGTTTTATCCTTCCAAAAGGATTAATATATGGTGTTACCCTACCTCAAGGGTTTTCTCTATTTCTTGTGTTAATTTTATGGTGAATGGTTTATGGTTTATTCTTGGTTATTTAGGAAGTATATTTACAGATCTGGTTTAGGTACTTAACAGTTTCTCTTAGCCGTCAATCTAATAATACACCGAGAGTTAGGACAACCGTTAGATCTAGGAGAAGAGCATGTGCCACATGAGGATCCACGTTAGAAAGAATATGTCAGCAATGACACATCACGTAATCAGACACCAATAAGTTTCAAGTTTATTCGACATTTCAGGTACGTGAAAATCACAAATTCAAGTGAAACGTGGAAGCTACTTAGGTCATGACACATCATCAAGTGACGTAAGCAGTTACGTCACTCTGGGAGTTTTTATTTGGGATTTTTTACCACTGGACTCGCCCAATGTCCTTAAGTCCCGAATGCCGAAGACCCGAAGTGGACACGAGACGTCCGATCTGAAAGATCACTTTGGGAGCATTCCTGATCGTCGATCTACTATAGTGGAAGGATAGTGTAAGTGGAAATGTTAACTGACAACAAGTGGTCTCCATGGTTGATGACTCACACAACAAGTGATCACTCCAGAGGAAAATGGATTAGTGTTTATTCGAAACTTCCGAAGTCTCGAATGTCCAAATCCCGAAATGGACATGAGTCGTCCGATCTGAAAGATCACTTTGGGAGTACTCTAAACTATTGATCATACTATAAGAGAAAGTTGAAGCCTGAGGATTTTGAAGCTCGAAGATGCGAAAGGATATCAACCGTTGATCAAAAGAGGGACATAGGTCAGTTGTTTGTCAGCTCCAGAAGAATAACGTACGGAGGAAAGAAGGAGTTTGAGATTTGATATCTTCGGAGTCCGAAGACTCGGAGTAAATGGTGGCCATCCATCTCAATGAATGATTAAGTCATTGCCATCAGATTTAGCAGTGGAAGGATGAGTGTAAGGTTTAAACCTGACCATTGATCTGTCTCCATGAAATAAACGTGAACCATCCAATTGTTTTAGCAATATCATAATCGGGAGTTTTGAAATGTTGGAATTCAGGAAGACCCAAAGGTCAAAGTGTCGAAATTCCGCCAGTCATTCATCCCATCAGAAGATCGAATTTAACCATTGATTTAATAAAGCGCTCAAGAACTTGTTTGGCTTAGCATCTGGTTATTTTCGATGGCCATATGCTATAAGAGTTTTAAAAGGAAATTTTAATATGTCACTTAGATTAATAATCCTGTGGTTCTGTGCCTATGGTCATATGAAATTGGTTTGAAGGGAGCGCCTCATACAAATTTCATTCGATAGAAAGTTACACCAGAACAATACAAAGAATCAATAAATGATAGAATATGGTATGTTGGTGAACCAAGAACGTAACAAAAACATGAGTACGATCTAATAAAATCGATCCATGTCTGTGATCAACTCATGATAAAAATGAACCGATACACAGTCATGATTAAAAGAGAGGTAAATCATGAAAACATGAATAAATAATTAAAAAAAATAGAAAAAATGATATTAATTAAAGTTTAGATTATCATTTTAAATGAAAAGGTACAATGGTTCAAATAAAGGGACACGATGTTTTATATCTCACGCCAGTTTGAATATTATATAAATGAGAAAAAGTGGTGAGAAATGTGTGTCTTTGTGGTTGATATTAGAATATCAAAAACAGAAGTAGAGTCGAAGTTGAAAAACTGTTCGTTCTAAGGTTCCTGTCAATGTCTATTTGAAGAACAATAATAGAAGAAGACAGAGCAACAGCTATGCAATCTAGTACTTGATATAGAAAACCATATAATAAGAGGTTGCAGCAGATAAGTAGAAAGTACAACAATGGCTGCATGAGTAAAATTTGTTGAAGAACAAAAGAGATTGAATTACATTATAAAATAAGGGTGGTTGGGTGGTGCAAGGGCAGGTTGGAGCCTGCAGGGGAGTTGGTGCTTCCTTGTCAGTTATAGTTGAATAAATAGGGGGTCGAAGCCTCCTACCAGTTGGTTCTAGTGAACAAGGGTATGGGTTCATCCTGATCAGTTGTTTCTAATTGAAAAGGAAGAATATCTTCCTTCTATGTAACTTGTAAGAAAATGAATTTTCCAGCTAATAGAAAAGTGTTGGCATTTTTCCTAGTTGGGTTCCACGATAAAATCCTGTGTTCATAAGAGTTTGTTGTTCATCATGTATTTCTTAATTAAAGAATTAATATGTGTGCTTAATATGGATGAAGTTAAAAAGAAAAAGTAGGCAATACTGATTCACCCCCCCCCCTCAGTATTGTTGGATATTCCATCAATTGGTATCAGAGTGAAGGTTCCTTTAAGAACAATCTAACAAACTGAAAGGAAGATCAAATTAAGCACACATGGATGGACAAAATATTTACACTGTGAATGGAACTCCAATACCTGGAAAAGAAGAATACATATTTTCGAGTACATGAATGGAAAGTTGTTACCCATGATTTTGGTCGTCATGATGATGTATTGATGATGGTGTACTCAGTCTCTTCATAAGAACTTTCTCCTCAGAAAAGTTACTTTCTTCTCTTTCCATAAATCTCATTTTTGAAGGAGGTTCGCAGGCTGCTAGTATATTTGCTTGCAAGAATGCCTGATTCTCACAGGCTGCCTTAAGCTAGGGTGCGAGAAGTTCGCACTGTGTTGAACTACTAGGGTGTGAACTCTTCCTAAAGCATGGAAAAAGATAAATTTTTGATGTTTCTAGAAGGGAATCTTTTAGAAGGATGGGTTGGTATTCGAATGGTTATCCCAGTACTGGATTCCCTGATATTTTGGGATCATTCTTATCCAAGTAATTAATTCATTCTCTCCTATATATTGAGGGAATTCTCATGGAAAAGGTTAAGCAAGATTCATTGGAGAATTGGTGAAAGAATTGTGTGAAGGAATCAACATTGAACAACAGCTTGAAGACTCTAGCAAGTCTATCAAGAGGATTTGATCTTCTTCATACAAGGATTGAGAAAATGTGTGTGTCAGAGCCAAGGGCCATCGAAAGGAAGTTTGCGACATCAAGGCTCAGGTTGTAATATTTACTTTCCATTAATATGGTACAGTAGCATGTCTCTTTCCCATAAAGCTATTTCCACTTTATTGTATAATTCCTTGATCATATACATAGATTGACTGTTGAATAGATTGTGCTATCTTCACTTTGGTTGGTTTGTGTTGTCTTGGTCTTGGCTGCACAAGAGCACTGGAGCGAAGCGGGAGCAACAAAGACCATAGGAAGCGATAATAAGGTAAGTTATTTGTTCTTGCCTCCTAGTTAATTCAATGGTAAAAATCTAGGGAAAGAGTCATGTTTTGTCTTTCTTTGTTCTAGATCCAGGTGGATCTAGGGAGATCGGTTAGTGTCCGCACCTACGGATTTATCCAATAACAAAATTGGCGACTCTACTGGGGAAAATCCCATTTTCTTTGCGGCTTCTGGTGTTTTTCTGTGGCCATTTTCTCTGGTTTCATTTTTTCTCCTGTCCTATCAATCTCTGAGTCTTCAGGATATCCTGATAGACCCTCTAGGTCCAGAGGCCTTTTTCAATTTTGCTTCATTTTCCAAAATTTTGATTATGTTCAGACATTCTCGCACTGTACTTCATTACAGCCTACGAGAATTGGTAGAGTTCACACTCTGCCTTTAGGTTTTAGTGCGAGGTTCTCGCACTCTTCTCAAGGGTCACCTGCGAGAATCAGTGATTCTCACACTGTGTAATATTGCCTACCTGCGAACTCAATTTTTCAAAAGTTTGGATTTGAGTTTTGGTATTTTCAACTGCCCAGATCAATTTTGATTGCCTCATAAGAGTTTCTTGGACCATTGATTGATGTCTTTCTTGTCTTCGTTTGCGTGCATGCATAGTCTTAGGATTTCAAGGCTCTGCTTGTCACTTTTGTCTTGACTTTCGTTTCTTGAATTTTCTTGGTAACACCATACTCTTTCGGGATCTGAGTGTGTTTGATTAGTTAAGAGCCAGTGATTGGTTGAAAGTTTATTTTTCTTGGTCTTTATCATTTGCTTTGTTTGAAAGATCATTTTTCTTTTGCATTTGAGAAGACTATATTGGTTTTCTCTTTATTTTTGTTTTCATTGAAAGAGTGGATTGGGTTTTTTATCATTGCTTGATTCCTTTGGCTTTTGATTTTCTGTACTCTCGCTGTCATAGTGTGAGTCCTTTTTGAAAAGTGAACAAATATATTTCTTTCAAAAATATATTTTCGTTTTAGAAAACATTGAAAATCAAATTATTGAGATTGTTGAAGTATTTGGAAACGACACAATAGAGAATTGTCATTTGATAAGTGATTGTTTGCATTTGCATTTTAAAGGAAATTTTGCATTGTAGTTCAAGGTTGATTTGGAAAACTTTCTCTCTCTCCCATACATAGGATTCATTGAACGAAAAGTGATATATTTCATCCTCATCCTTCCATTGTTGAGTCAGAGTCATACAACATAAGTTTCACTTCCATTTCCTTTGAGTAAACAACAACTCTTAATAAAACTGCGTAATCATAAAATTTATCTAGTAACTCTTTTCTAGGGCTCTATTACACCAACATTTAGCTAGGCTAGCGCTTTGGAGTAGGAAGAGAGATACACTCTCCAAAAGCACAAAACACACAATAGAATTTTGTGTTAGGGAGTGTTAAATTCCATTTGCAACATCCTGTCTTGGGAAGCCCTTCTCACACAAGGGTCAAACACTAGGTCGCATTGATATTGGTAGAGTTACTCACCCTACTTTTTTTATATCGGTGTAGAGATTGCACATACTATGGGGATCAGTCGGAGGTATACCCAAAATGATGAGTGGAAGCCTTTTGAGTTGATTGCGGGCTAGATACCCTGCCCTTGCATGTGGATCGGACTGTCGACTATTCCCCCAGGATTTATTGTTGTTGGTGGTGACCTTAGTGGCCTATATTTCTAGGTTCTTACCCGAGGTGACTGTGGAGGGGAAAGTCTTCACAGTACCTAGAATTGACGTTGACCAAACTCACTCGGGCTCCTTGGAGGGTATACCCAAGATTATGTGTGGGAGCTTGCACCAGGGTGTAAGTCCGTTAAGCAGGTCATCAGCATAACTTTTCCACCCTATTATATCCCCTTCTCGTCTCGTTGTTGCAATGTTGGATTTCATCACCAACTAGTGGCTTCGAAATTAGAAGGTCTTGTTTGCTTGGTGTTGCTTTCTAGATTTTTTTTACTAGCGCGTGTTGTTTGTTTCTCGAAGATTGACTATAGGATTTTCTTCACGAAGTTTGTCACTCGTTTACAATAGCTCCTCCATGTCATTCACGTACAATGTAGGGTTTATCTCCAGAGAATCTAGAAGGCTCTCAACCCTTTCCCACAAGCCCACCTGGAGGCTCTCCTCGGCAGAGTGAAGTCCCAGTCATCACCACACCACAAGTGGAACGCACTGACACTCTAGAACATTTTCGAATTACAAATACTCGAGAGGACTTTCAACTTAACCCTGATTCTGAGAGACGTTTTATGCGAGTAGACTCTTCTGGAGACTTAATTGTTGTGTATTCCGGATCTCCGACTGGACCCTTTCCCGGTATAGAAGGCCAAGATCTTTTTTGGTCTACAGGTGTTTTCTGACGAGACCTTTTTGGTCCGGGTTCACCCGTGATTTCTGAGATCAACCCCCCTGTGATTTCCAAAATATCTAATCTAGAGACAGTACCATTGACTACTGCTTATCACTTTAATGTCCCTACCGAAATGGCCCATCTTGCAACTACTTCAAGTGTTCCAACCGGATTTCCTGCGGTTAGTCTCGCTCCTATCAATACACTGCAGACGTCAAATGTCAATCCGAAACTACCACCTGGATACTGTGCATTGAATGCTACCATTCCTACTCCTGCGCAAACTCCATCCGGCTCTCCTAGTGGTCCTTCTTCTTCTGGGCACTTTCTTCCCGGTTTTGTTCCAACACTCCCTCAATTTCCTTTTGGAGGACCTTCTTCATATTCTACTGGCAATCCTAATCCTAGTGGTGCTATTTCGTTGTTCACTCCAGCTTATCAGCTTCCGGTTGGTGGACAATCTCATCAAGGTAGTATACCTCAACCCCCTCCCAGTTGGAAAATTCCAATTGGAACATTTCCCTCAATTGGTACACCACCTTCAATGGGAGGGGCAACCCCACCTTATGGGAAAAACATACCTTCATCCTTGGCCCAATATTGGAATCAATTGATCCAAAATCCTTCTCAATCGACTGGAGGGTAGCAGTTTCCAACTGTGTCTGTAACACCCCCTAGCATGGGCCAACCATATCCAGGTTTGTTCAATCCCATTTGGGGGTCGAATGCTCAAACTCAAGCCCCTGTTCCAGGGTATAATCCAATGAGCTACTATCCTGTCCAGCCATCACCGAATATGCCTGGATATTCACATTATATGTAGACTGCTTATGGTCCTACTGGTTTGCTGACAGGGCTTCCTCCCCAAAGCCACCAGTACCCGCAGGTGAATCGACAGTTACCATTTCTCGCCACTTTGGATCTTCCGGATTTGTCAAGGATTTTAAATGATCATATTCGTCACTCTCCCCAATGGCCTGTTATACCAGCCAAGCTTCCCTCGGACATTCCTAAATTCGACGGCAAAGTGGGAGAGGACCCAAATAATCACGTTATGACTTTTCACCTATGGTGTTCATCCAACTCATTGATGGATGAATCTATTCGTTTACGTCTTTTTCAAAGGACCCTTACCAGTTCTGCTGCGAAGTGGTATATTGAATTTCCATGAGGTTTATTCTCTGATTTTAACACCCTAGCGATGGCTTTCCTTACACATTACCAGTTACCGATCCGTTATGACACGGGAACTGAGATTTTGAGTTCGTTCAAACAGACTAAAGGCACTCATATATATGATCACATCCATGAGTGGCGAAGGAGACGACGTCTCATCAAAATTGAGCTCCTCGATCAGTTACTGGTAGAATGGTTTACAAAATCCTTTGTGAATGAAATAGGTAAGGACATTTCCATGGGTGGCATTGTCATGGAAAAGCAGGCTATAAGTCGTGCTCAGTATCTTGATCTTGTTTACTCACAAACGGGAACACTTTACGATTTTCTATCTGAATTACCTCGTCCTAATTCTTCCAGCACTTGAACTGCTCCAGCTGCCTCGCATGCAGTTGACGGTGTGATTGGTACTGCCCAAGCCCAATCACATTCTGTTTCAAGCAAAACCTCTAAATCTGCTTCTTCTAATGTTCAAAATGCTCCGTCTCCTGCCACTCCCACCAGTAAAACTTCTGAGGTAAATGTTGTCCAATCTACCCCAGCCGGTAAAAACAAATCTAAAAAGTGGAGAGGCAAGAATAAGGAGGGAAAAAATAATACTCAAGCAGAGCAACCTAAAACTACTCCTGTTGATGATCGGGATAAGCACAAACCACGATACCCTTGCCTTATCTGTGGTGATGATCACTACACGAAGGATTGTCCATGATGGGTCGAGGTCACTAAGTTCCTTCAGGGAGCCCCGAAACCACCTACACCGGCTGTCTTGTCCCAACCCTTACCATCTCAACAACAGGCTCAGTTGGTCATCCATGACCAACCCTCATCTTCTACCACTTCTTATGTTTTGATGTGTACTGGTGATTCTAAGAAGAACAACATTGCACTCACGACTCGAGCCAAATATTATTCTCCATCTAAGGAGAAGGTTGACGATTTACCCCCTTCTTTGGTACAATCCTCTCCCACAACTCCACCTACAAACGATCCTCTTCATCTCGAATGACCGAGCCTCGACATAGTTCTGCGACCCCCCCCTAAGGGCATCATTCAGAAATCGGCTTTCAATCCTCATGCTTGTGCAGCCCAGAATTACAACATTGTTGAAGATCTGGCTCAAGCACCTTCTGCAATATCAGCCCTTGAAGTCCTTCAAAATTGTCCTACACAACGGAAGGCACTGTTGAAATATATTGGTGGAATTGACCCGATGGACACGAATTTGATAGTATTTTACTTGGATGATCACATTCCAAGGTTACCCCCTCAACTCGCGTTCCAGATACAGGTTGTTGTCTCTGGCAAGAACATTTGTCGCACTGTTATCGACGAGGGT
This sequence comes from Picea engelmannii, assembly GCA_009831015.1. Taxonomy (NCBI): domain Eukaryota; kingdom Viridiplantae; phylum Streptophyta; class Pinopsida; order Pinales; family Pinaceae; genus Picea; species Picea engelmannii. Next base: position 748,287 of record ML778298.1, on the reverse strand, counting down.
GCCTCGACGTGTGTCATGTCTTTTGCTTGTTGGAAAGCCATTGGCTCTCCTTCCTTGAATGAATCACAAAACACTCTTAAATCCTTCAATGGCTCTAGTTTTAAGCCCTACGGTGTTCTTCCTTCGTTTCCTATCACTTTAGAAGGTAAGACGGTCCAAGTCAAAGTGGAAGTCTTCGACGCTCCCCTTGATTATAATCTTCTGCTTGGCCGTAGCTGGATCGATTCCATGCGCGTCATTGTGTTGACACTTTTTCATGTAGTACGTTTCCCTCATCAAGGAAAGGTTGTTACCGTCGAACAACTTGCCTTCTTCAATTCTGATACCCATACAGACAACGTACCGTTTATTGATAAAACCCTGCCGGGTTATGAGAATGTCGGTGTAGGCCTTCTAAAGGACTCCTCGTTAATGGGTACTTTCCCCATTCCACTGCCCAATGTTCCACACTCGTTTGTTGCTTCTATCAACATGATCTCCACTTCGCCTCATGAACTTCCTACGTCTTCCGACCCTTGGATAGTCCCTGATCCTGGAGATCATCTTCGTTTCGACGACGAAATGTCGTTAAGTCCCGTTGACTCCGCCTATCAGGCCATTCACACCTTCTCCACATTCTCTTGATGAGTTGTCTCCCGATCCTTTTCATGTTATTTTTCCCACTGATGAGATGATCATGTTCGTCATGGAGGAAACCCCTTGGGACAATGGGCATCATCGTTCCATCCTCTTTCTGGAGCAACACACTCTTGAGAACTATCAACAGATTTCAACCCTGTCGACTGTTGTCGTCATATCGATCGTTCCCGAGTCTGCACATGATGTTTTTTCCGAAGGGAACCTAAGTAATATCTCTCCCATGATTCCCATTGACATATCTATTAAACCTAAAATCATCGAAAATGTCCATATTGGAGCTTCGTGTTCTTCTGACGAAATCATCACCTATACGTCTCTTTTCAAATAATTTGGTGACATCTTCACCTAGAGCTACGAAGAGATGCCAAGTATCGACCCTGCAATTTTTGTACATGAGATAAAGACATACCCCAGCGCTAAACCCATCCAGCAACGCCTTCGTCCAGTTCACCCACGTAAAGTGGCTGCTATCAAACTCAAAGTTGAGAAACTTCTGAAAGTCGACTTTATTTATTCGGTGGCCTTACAGAATGGGTTTCTAATCCTGTCCCGATTAACAAAAAAGGAGGCACCATTCGTGTTTGCATTGATTATAGGGATATTAACAAAGCGTGTCCCAAAGACAACTTTCCTACCCCCTTCGTCGATCAGATTGTCGATGATTGTGCCGGAAGTGAAATATTCTCTCTCATGGATGGTTTCTCTGGCTATAATCAAATTAACATTGCTCCTGAGGATCAACATAAGACTACTTTTATTTTTCCTTGGGGTACTTTTTCCTATTAGAAACTCCCTTTCGGTCTTAAGAATGCGGGCACAACTTTTCAACGCGCTATGTCTTATGCTTTTCTTGATATCAAGCATATCGTTCAACCCTATTTGGACAATTTACCCGCTCATTCTATGCGCAGAGTCGATCACCCAACCCACCTCCGGGCCATTTTCGTTCGTTGTCAGTTCTACTGGATCCGTTTAAATCCTCATAAATGCATATTATGTGTAGAATCCGACCGTCTTCTAGGTTTTATCATTTCACATCAAGGGATATGGGTGGATCCTTTGAAGGTTGAGGTGATTCTTAATCTCCCTACTCCTTCTACACTTCGTCAGTTGCAAAGTTTGCAGGGGAAGGAAAACTTTCTTCGTCGTTTTATCCCAAACTACGCCGAGATTACTCGTGGATTTACGCGGCTATTAAAGAAAGATTCAGTGTTCGTCTGGGATACCATTGCCAACAATGCTTTTGAAACTTTGAAGTTGTCCCTAACGTGAGCTCCACTTCTCTTCCCCCTCGATTACAGTCACGATTATTTCCTTTATCTTGCTGCCTCGGAGTACACTATTGGCATGGTTCTTGTCTAAGAGGATGATGCACACGATGAACATGTTATTTACTACTTGAGTCGAAGTCTCACACCAGCTGAAATCAAGTATCAACATGTCGAAAAACTGGCCTTGGCTTCCGTTCAAGCCGTCCAATGCTTCTGGCACTATATCCTCTCATGCAAGACTATGGTGATTTATCATTGCAACCCTATGCAACATATTTTGAGACGTCAATTTCTAGGGGGAAAATACTCCAAATGGATTGTGATACTCCAAGAGTTTGACTTGGATTTCGACCGCACCAAGTCCAAGAAATCCTTAGTTTTTGCTGAGTTGATATGCGATTTTCCTCACTCTGCAACGGAAAATGTAGCAGTTGATTCATTACCCGATGAATCTCTTTTCCTTATTGGAACTGGCGATCTTTGGTATGGGGATATCATTATATATCTCCAAACCCAGACTTTCCGGCCTACTTTGTCTAGTAATGAATGACGTCGCATACACTATCAAGCTCGTCAATACATTATCCTCAGGGATACTCTTTACCGTCGGGGAATTGACTTTGCTTTTCGACGTTGTCTAACGTTCAACGAAGCCGAGAAAGCTCTGAATGACTGCCATTCCAGAGCATGTGGTGGTCATATGTCTGGGTATGCTACTGCCCAGAAGATCTTACGCGCAGGATATTTTTGGCCTTCTTTGTTTAACGATTGCATTATTGTCGTTCAGAAATGCCATGCCTGTCAGACCTACAATCAAAAAATTCGGTCCCATCCTAATCCTCTTCATCATGTGGTCTCAGTTGGTCCCTTTGTGAAATGGGGCATTGATTTCATGACATGTCACCCTCACTCGGTCGGGGGGCATGGTTACATCATTGTAGCCGTTGATTACTTTACGAAATGGGTTGAGGCGATGCCGACATTTGACAACACTGGAAAGACCGCAACCTTGTTTCTTTTTAATCACGTCATAGCTCATTTTGGTGTTCCTCAAGATATTGTCACTGATCACAGTAGCCACTTTAGGAATTTTATGATGTCTGAACTTACTAACAAGTTGGGTCTTCGCCATGATAACTCAACTCCCTATTATGAGAAAGAACGCCATGATAACTCAACACCCTATTGGGACACAATGTTGTTTTCGTCATTGTGGGCGTACCAGAAATCTGTCAAGTCCGCTACTGGATTTACACCTTTTTGGTTAGTCTATGGTGTGGAATCCATTCTCCCTATAGAATAAGAGATACCCTCTTTGAAACTAGTTGTTGAACTCCTACCCAATACTTCTGTTGAGGAAGAACGTCTATTGTATCTTATGCAATTAGACGAAACTCGACGTGATGCCACCCTAGTCATAGAAACTCAGAAGAAACGTGTCAAGGCCCAATACAACAAGCATGTCAAGCCTCGCGTTTTTTCCGAAGGTGATCTTGTTCTTCTATATGAACAAGATCGAGATATGTTAGGAGCTGGGAAATTCGAACCCATGTGGCGAGGTCCTTATATCGTTCAACGAGTTTTGGAAAAAGGAGCATATGAGTTGGTAGATTACAATGGTATCCCTTTGAGTGAACCCAGGAATGGGTTGTACTTGAAGAAGTACTATGCATAAAATCATTTGTGCAAAAGTACTTGTATTTTTATTGTATCATACATTTTGTGTGTTACTATAGTTTGCTTTTGTCGTTATCTGGTCTCTGCCCTTATGTGACGTTGTGTTTGATTTCCAAATGTCGGAGTCTTCGCTACCCTATATTGGCTTCGCTGATGGCGCTAGCCGTAGTACTCAGAACCTTGCTTATGCTGCATGGGCAATTTACGCCCCTACAAACGAACTTGTCTCCTTACGAGGTGTGTGCCTCGATCGTGCAACCAACAACATTGTAGAGTATAGTGTCGTCATTGAATTATTGGTTGATTCTATCTCGCTCGGAATTCATCATTTGTTTGTGTGACTGGATTCGCATATTGTAGTACTACAGTTAAGTAATGTCTACTCTATTCGAAGTCCTACTTTGTTACGGGTGTATTTGCGAATTCGCCTCTTGGAATGTTATTTTGATCACATTGAATATCAACACATTCCTAGATGTCTAAATACATTAACAGATGCATTGGATAATTATGTATTGGATAGACATTTGAACCATTTATAAATCAATCACATCAATATTCACACAATATAAAGTAACCGGTAGAAGCCGTCTGTATATATAACGATCAAAAGAGTTTGTTTTTACAAAAAGTTTGTCCGAAGACCAAAATGTTAAAATCTGAAGCTCATAGCTTCTACAAAGTGACGTCATGGATGACGTTCATGGTAACAAATGACTTCCCTAGCAACCCTACGAAGCAGTCGACCCATAGATGTTGATACTCCTACAGTATGATGTTGGTCGCGTCGTGGAACTTCTTCCAGAGACATGTCTGGAATGTTTGCGGTCAGGCCCTATAGATTTTGTTCCACCACCTGATAATCCTCGGCATATTGTGGTGTTGCTGCTACCTCTCCTCGTCATTAGGTGGGAGAAGTTCCAGGAGGTCTATAAGGTCCAACATCTGTGTTATCAACAAATGATTTTGTATTAGTCTTTGGACAAGCATATAAAACAAAAACATTTGAATATGATAAAAATTCACAAAACATTTAAAAAGAAAATGTGTGTACTTCTTACCAAGGTTCCCCCACTGAGCATCCTCTAGAAATACCAAATCCGGATCTCCTCGGAAATCTAGCCCAGTATAAGCATAGTCATCAACCATCAACATCTGTGGTTGAAGCCAGTCAAAGAAAGTATCATCATATTTAATGATCGGTCCTGCTACGTGCCGGGCCATGAGCCGACACCATCTTAGCATCTGTGGATCCCTGGGAGCTGGTAAATTCCACTCCACCTGTAACCTCAGTAATGGGACCTTCTCAAGGAAGAAGGATACTAGCAAAGATCCGTACCCAAAAATTTTTAGGTCACCTCGCCTACATTTGGTCAATTGCTTTTTTATACTGCGAAGCACAGCATCTGCCCAGTTGAACACTCGAGGCTCAATACACTCAATAGCATAATAGAAGTAACTCTGTAACGCCATGTGAGGAGCAGAACTCCCAGCCATCCGAGCTATGGTGAATAGGATAGTACAGAGGGTCAAATATCGTACCCCCCAGATAGCTACTTTTCCTTTCTTTCTCTCAGCCTAGGGAACGCAGTGTGTACGACAGTACTCACTCATCTATAGCCCACCACCCCTGCTACCAGTCAAGCTCACATAGGACCCCCGCCGGGACAATCCGGTCAAAAATTAAATGTCCTCAATGTCTAAGGACAGTGTGTGGACCCCCACCTGAAATACCTGTTGATCAGGGTCCCACATGCGGACCAGGTACTCTAATATTCTGATTTGGGCTCTCATGCCCGGGATGAGAAAGTACTTCAGGAGTCCACAATCTCACAATGAAACTATAGTAGGTGGATGATTTTCGGCCATTGCATTGTCTTCTTCATGTTCCCTTTTGCTCCATTCAAGCACCATCTTGTTGGCCAATTATCTGCATAAGAGACACATTAAGAAGATTAGCAACTTTTTTCATGAGTTCATTCTCTTTTATTGGCTAATTTTTAAAAACTTTTTTGAGCTTTGCGGTTCTCGCAGGTGCCCTGTGTGCACAGTGCGAGAACCTCACAGGTGGCCTTAGGCTTACCTGTGATAATGCAACATTCTCGCAGGCCCCATATAGCCTACCTGCGAGAATGGCAGCACACATGTAGGGCTTGGAAAATCAACTTAAAAATGAAAATTTAACCAATGAAACTGCAAATTTAAACCATGAAAATGTTAAGAACAAAGAGCCTACCTTCCTGTCGCAGATGACTCGCTGAATGGTCTTTCATAGATCCCGCAATCTGAGGGTAAAAGAGGGGTTTTTTGGAGCTCAAATAGTGGAAAGGTAAAAATGATGTGGTAAAAAGAGTATTTACTCCTTTTTATTTACTTTTACTATGTCATTTGGTTTTTTATGCTTATTTATATATTAAACCCTAATCCCTAATATCATTTTGAGTGAACCTTTTGTAGGTGTAACAACTTTGATGATCAAATACATAGATACAGACATGATTTTCTTTGTCATCGCATGTTTTTGATTGTTTTTTATGGTTTTTATATAAAAACCTCGAGCATGGTCTTTGTCCATTCTTGTGCTCGTAAATACATGAGAACGCGATCGAGCATACTTTTATCACTTTTTCGGGCTCAATAAGGTTATACGAAAAAGGAACCCCCTGGAGTCCTCTTTAAGCTTTTTTCAGACTCTCTAAACATGAAAAGATCGTCGAGCAACCTTGCTATTTTCATGCTCGATAAAGTATTTGAAGTAAGCATCTGGTGAGCGATAATTTATTTTTTTTCGGTCTCGTCCAGACTATTTTACGAAAAAGGAACTGAGAGAGTTCTCTTTTAAGTGTTTTTCCAAACTCTATAATCTTGAAAAACCTTCGAGTTTTCTATCTTTGGACTCGTTAAACAAAAATTGACAGACCCGTGATGGGACCGAACCACTCCTTCTTAGGGTTTGTTAAACATACTCCGAGGGACTCGTTCGAAGAATGAGCTTATATCAACAAGCATATGTTATCCTCCTCAAGCTTGCGTAAAAATAAAGAGGTACTCGCCAGAAATGGTGGGGGAAAATTTGGGAAAGGGTATGTTTTCATCTTCGTATTGATTGGCAGTAAGTGTCGCTCTTAAACATGACACCCCCTATTCATCATTTGAAGTTGGTTTGGGAAATCCATTTGTCTCTCATTTGATTTGCTACAAGGTCATTCCCTATGTCGTCTTTGAGTCAATGCTGCCAAATCATTGGTCATGTCGTTCATATGTTCAAGAGAAGTCTATTTGAAACCTATATTGAGTCGGCCATCTGCAGTTATCCATTCTCTCAGTGTCGGCCTTCCCTGAGTCTAGTATAATTCACATCATACTCTGTTTCACCTTCAAAATATATTACTAATTTCATGTCATTGATGGGGGATAGATCAAGGCCCTCCTGTGACGAGATTTGTTCCGTCGACTTCATCTCATTATCTAGAATCAAGACTTAGAAATTATTTGGTACCTTGGAGCTTGCATGCATCAATGGCAGGTTTCCTCACTTTCGACAGTGGGTTCACATCATTGACCCCTGATCTAAAGATTCCACCAGATGTTTGAATTCAACTCATTTATTCACACTCGATGGATTGTAGTTGAGTACCTTGGGAGTCATTGACATCAATGGTGATTTCCCTCGCACTTGTTAACGGTTTCATCAATGACCAGTAATCAAGTGGTTTCTACCATGTTCGACTTCAACACATGTAATCACATGGTTAGATTCGTACTTTGGGCGATGAGATTGAAGACCCTGGACATAATCTCTTTTTTCCAGGTTGCGATGGAGTATGTATTATCTGTGACACATAGATCCACTGTGTATGTCTCGTGGCCATGTCGTCTCAATTTGAAATTTTTCGCATAGATCCACAGTGTATTCCTGGTGTCTATGCTATATTTTGACGGCATGGCTCACCAGTGTATGATTGGTGGCCATGAACTATGTCTACAATTGTCATCAGTCTATGATCTGGGTATGGGAATGCCTACCTCAGAATTGGTATATATGATATTTTGCAGATGCTTGGTTGTTCGCAGGTTTCCGATTAGATGTGCTCCTAGTTTCTGACACACACATGCAACTTACAAATTATTTCAGTTATCACTGGTTCCAACCTCATAATTTGGGGGGCATTCTGTTACCCATGATTTTGGTCGTCATGATGATGTATTGATGATGGTGTAATTAGGCTCTTCATAAGAACTTTCTCCTGAGAAAAGTTACTTTCTTCTCTTTCCAGAAATCTCATTTTTGAAGGAGGTTTGTAGGCTGCTAGTATATTTGCCTGCAAGAATGCCTGATTCTCGCAGGTTGCCTTAAGCCAGAATGCGAGAAGTTCACACTGTGTTGAATTGCTAGGCTGTGACCTCTTCCTAAAGCATGGAAAAAGATAAATTCTCTATGTTTCTAGAAGGGAATCTTCTAGAAGGATGGGTTGGCATTCGAATGGTTATCCCAGTACTAGATTCCCTGATATTTTGGGATCATTCTTATCCAAGTAACTAATTCATTCTCTCCTATATATTGAGTGAATTCTCATGGAAAAGGTTAAGCAAGATTGATTGGAGAATTGGTGAAAGAATTGTGTGAAGGACTCAACATTGAAAAGCAGCTTGAAGACTCTAGCAAGTCTATCAAGAGGATTTGATCTTCTTCATACAAGGATTGAGCAAATGTGTGTGTCAGAGCCAAGGGCCATCGAAAGGAAGTTTGCGACATCAAGGCTCAGGTTGTAATCTTTACTTTCCATTAATATGATACAGTAGCATGTCCCTTTCCCATAAAACTATTTTAACTTTATTGTATAATTCCTTGATCATATACATAGATTGATTGTTGAATAGATTGTGTTATCTTCACTTTGGTTGGTTTGTGTTGTCTTGGTCTTGGCTGCACAAGAGCACTGGAGCAAAGCGGGAGCAACAAAGACCATAGGAAGCGATAATAAGGTAAGTTATTTGTTCGTGCCTCCTAGTTAATTCAATGGTCAAAATCTAGGGAAAGAGTCATGTTCTGTCTTGCTTTGTTCTAGATCCAGGTGGATCTAGGGAGATCGGTTAGTGTCCGCACCTACAGATTTATCCAATAACAAAATTGATCAAAAAGCACTGGGACATGATATATGGAATTCAGTTATCACTGATTACTTCCCACCAAACAGATGAAGGACTCCAGCTCAAAAGAAATCCTTGAAAAGTAACTCAATGGAAATGAATACAATCCTTGATGGATTACCTAATGATATCAAAGAGATGATAGTTGAATGTAACTCTGTAAAGGAACTCTGGGACAAATTAAAAGACCTCTACTCAGATGAGAATTCAAATGGAGCATTTCAATCAGAACAAATTTCAGTCTACAACAATTCTAGTGATGAAGATTCTTTTGAAAAATATTCATACATTGAAGCAAAATTCAATCTAGAAGTTGAGCTTGAGTGTGCTTTGTATGCTATAAGAAAATACAAACAAAGGTGTAAACAACTAAAGGATCAACTTAAGATTGTTGAAAAAATCAAGAAAGGGACTGAGGCCCTTGATAAAGTTCTCAGTATACAAATAATTCCTTCAGACGAATTTGGCCTTGAATATGAACAAGTACATGTGATTAAAGGTTCAAGTCCTATTATTCATATTAATGACATGTATTGTGATGATACCTCCAAATAATTTTATCTTCCTCCCATGAATATGTATAAAATTAAAAGAGAATACACAAAATACATTCCTATCAAGGATAAAGAGGAAGACTCGGTCATTAATAAAGGTAAAGAATCTTAACAATCTTTTGATTGCAATAATGTTGATATTAAAATATCCCCTGCAAATAAAGAAGAAGATTTAGATACAATATAAGAATGTTTTGTTAGCATCTATCCCATGAAATAAGTAGAAGAAGAACTATCAAAGACCAAACAAAAGGTTGATTGGAGTCTCTGTGAATACCTCTATGACCATAATGAATCAAAGTATAGCTATCTTCATGACTACACTAAAGAATTTATTGAAAAGAGTCAAAATCATGTCTTGGAAATAAATAAAATGCTCGAGGACAATGAAAAGATAAAATATGAGCAGGACTATTAGTTAGAATAAGAAATCAAAAAATTGAAAACAAAAGTTGTTGATCTAACAAAAGAAAAATAAGAGAAAATCAAGAGACTGAAAAATGAAATCAGTCAAGTAAAATAAGAAAATAAGGAAGATGATGTCTCAAGAAAAAACCTTGCAGATCTAAAAGAAATAAGGGAAAGTTATGTCAATATTAAAGTCCAACTTGAAGAATCAAAAAGGAGAGAAGAGGTAGTAAGGAACCAGTTGGACAAAAAGGAAGAATCATGTCATGAGATGGAAGGAGAAGTTGTGAATATTAGAAAGAAGGTTGAGAAGTCATACACCCAAAACAAGTTCTTGAACAGCTCCATGACCCTAGATAAGATCTTGGATAGTTAGAGATCATAAAATGACAAATCTGGCCTTGGATACAATAAGGAAAAGATCAATACTCCTAAGAAATATGATGAAGTTACTTCATTTGTAAAAGGTGAAAACAAGGCTAACACAAGTCCTTCACTTGTAAAGGATGAAAATAGGTTTGACACAATTCCTTCATTTGAAAAATATTCAGACAGGTCGGACACAACTCCTTCATTTGAAAAAAGTGAAAGCAGGTATGACTCAGGTTCTTCACATTCAAGAAATAAAAGAAACACTACAAAATTTACAAGATCAGATCATGGAAGACATCCAGAAGCTATTCATAGACCTCAAAGCAAGTTCAAAAGAGAGACACCTTCATGGATGAATCAAAGAGGGTATGAGAGTGTATTTAACGGTTATTGTTTTTCTTGTAATGAATATGGTCATAAAGCCTTGGATTGTAGGCATCATGGAAGAAACCAAGTTGGTAGGTTCAACAACAATATAAGATGTTGGAACTGCAATCATATTGGACACATTGCTACACAATGTTACACTATGAGATGCTATAGTTTTGGTGGATATGGCCACAAATCCTATAACTATTGGAACTCAAGAAAACAATCAACAAGAAATGATTCATATAATACTATTGGTTGTGGAGCTTGATTATCTTCCTGATTTAGAGGTATTTTACTTTCAGCCGTGTTTATACCCCATGAAGTATTTACACCCCAAAAGTATGTACACTCTTCCACGCAGGGGAGTGCAGAGGGGGGGTACCCCCTCTGTGGGGTTCGGGGGGACTATCCCCTCGGCTGGGGGGGTCTGGGGGCAAGCGGGCCCCCAGCGGGGGTTCAGGGGTGAAGCCCCCGAAGGAAAAATTGCCTTGTAAATGTATTGTTAAGAACCAAATATCAATATAGCATAGAAAAACCTCAGAAAAAGTACTCAACGCCTTGAAAAATAGACTATTTCATATAATAAGCCTCTTCGAGGGGGAAACCTCCTTTTACCCCACTTAAATGTTCAAGTACAAGATTATTCAAAATGAAAATGTCTCCTTGGTATATATAGGAGACTAGGAGGTATAATTACAACTAATGGCCTAAAGCCGACATAAATAAAATAACATTACTAATATAATATGCCCCAATTAAGGGGTAATGAGCCAATATTAGGGCTTAACATGCCCCTCCGCTTGAGACAAGTGTTGTCCGCAACGCTTGAGTAACTCTGGATGCTTCTATATAAAATACTCATCTTCCCAAGTGGAATCTTCAACCGTTAGTTTCCTCCATTTAATGAGATACTCTGAAATGGATCTATTCCTCAGCTGGTGAATTCTTGTGTCAGTGATGGCTTCAGGGTCCAATATGATTTTTCCTTCCTCGTCAAGTTCTGGAAATATAGTTTGAATTGGGATCTTGTCACCTATAACCTTGTTTAAGCATGAAACATGGAAAACTGGGTGTACTCGTGAAGATGCAGGCAACTCCAATTTGTATGCCATAGTACCAATATTTTGCAACACCTTATAAGGGCCATAGTACTTTGGTGATAAT
>ML778298.1:680300-698366 GCA_009831015.1 Picea engelmannii | reverse complement strand
GAAGATCCTTCTAGAAGCGGAAGCTTCTATTAGGTCTTCTTACATCCGCCTTATTCTATTTTATTGAAAGGTCTTATTAATATTGACCTTTATTACATCTGAATACATTGATCTACCTATGTGCAGGTTAGGACCTTAACAGTCATATGAAATTGGTTTAAAGGGAGTGCCTCATACAGATTTCATTCGACAGAAAGTTACACCAGAACAATAAAGAGAATCAATAAATGATCGAATATGGTTTGTTGGTGAACCGAGAATGCAATAAAAACATGAGGATGATCTAATGAGTCAATCCATATCTGTGATCAACTCATGATAAAAATGAACCGATACACAGTCATGATTAAAAGAGATTTAAATCATGAAAACATTTATAAAGAATTTTAAAAAAATATAGAAAAAATGATATTAATTAAAGTTTAGATTATCATTTTAAATGAAAAGGTACAATTGTTCAAATAAAGGGACAAGATGTTTTATATCTCACACCAGTTTTCATATTATATAAACGAGAAAAAGTGGTGAGAAATGTGCATCTTTGTGGTTGATATTAGAAGATCAAAAACAGAAGTAGAGTCGAAGATGAAGAACTGTTTGTTCTAAGGTTCTTGTCAATGTCTAATTGAATATCAAGAACAGAAGAAGATAGAGAAACCATTATGCAATCCAGTACCTGATATAGAAAACCATACAAGTAGAGGCTGCAACAAACAAGTAGAAAGTACAACAATGGCTGCATGAGTAAAATTCTATGAAGAACAAAAGAGATTGAATTGAATTATAAACTAAGGGTGGTTGGGTGGTGTAAGGGTAGGTTGAATCCTGCAGGGGAGTTGGTGCTTCCTTGTCAGTTGTAGCTGACTAGAAAGGGATTCAAAGCATCCTACTAGTTGGTGATGGTGAACAGAAGGAGTTGGTGCTTCCTTGTCATTTGTAGCTAACTAAACAGGGGGTCGAAGACTCCTACCAATTGGTGTTGGTGAACAGAGGGATTTGATGCTTCCTTTTTCAGTTGTAGCTGACTAAATAGGGGGTCGCAGCCTCCTACCAGTTGGTGTTGGTGAACAAGGGTGTGGGTGCATCTTGATCAGTTGGTGTTGATCGAAAATGAAGAATATCTTCCTTCTATGTAACTTGAAAGAAAAGGAATTTTGCAGTTAATAGAAAAGTGTTGGTGGTTTTCCTAGTTGGGTTCCATGATAAAATATTGTGTTCATAAGAGTTTGTTGTTTATAATATAGTACTTAATTAAATAATTAATATGTTTGCTTAATATGGATGAAGTTAAAAAGAAAAAGTAGGCAATACTGATTCAGCCCCCCCNATAAATTTAATGGAGAAATTACTAAGTGGACAAGTGGTTAGAAGTGGGTTATCCCTAAAATAAGGAAAGTGGTTTAAGAGATTTTAAAAGGTAAATAATAAAGTGAAGTGATGAGTGTACTATAATTTAAAGTGAATACAAAAGAAATTATTTAAATAATAAAGTTAATGGAGAAATTACTAAGTGGACAAGTGGTTAGAAGTGGGTTAGCCCTAAAATAAGGAAAGTGGGTTATGATGATTAAAAGGTAACCCCTTGAGGAAGCTACATAAAAGTATAAATAAGAGGAAAAGGTCTCTCATTCAAATCACAATTGATAATATTGAATATCTACAAGTGATTGAGGTAACCAAAGGATATCTAAGTTGAATTTCATAGGGAAGGTGAAGTAAAGAAGGTTGAAATTCAAGGGAGGATCAATTCTTTTGATGATGCTTTCTAAGGTATGTTATTTATAGGTCATCTCACCATTTTCGCAATAACGTTTTTTTATAGGAAGATTCATACCAAAAAATTAGGAGGCCATTGAGGAAACATATCCAAGTATCTGTGATAAACATTTCATATTGTGGGTCATTGTGGTTTTGGAGTTACACTGCGTGGAAAATAGGGTTTGTGGCTAGTCCTAGAACTAGTCTAAAATAGATGTTTCCGGTACAAACGTCACAACCTCTTCATAAAATATATAAATTAAGTAAAACCAAATGTATTGGTTAGAGTATAGTATCTAGTGTTATGTGCAAAATTTTCAGAACCATACAAAAAATATTATCTCCCAAACTCTCTAATCCATTGCTATGTATCCTCCTCACAACCAACGACTAGGATTTACTTCGCCTCTTTGGCGATCCCCACTCTTTAAACACTTTCAAACCTTCGAACCACGAAGTGCCGAAGGACTCCATGGCTAAGCGCCAAACCATGAAGTGCCAAAGGACTCCATGGCTAACCTCTGTGCAACTCTCCCAGATTTGATAGTTTGGAACGATCACACTTCCTCTTGAATGGATCTTGCTTGTTAATTTATGAAATCTTAAAGGTCTCTTCCCTATTGAAGGATTCTCACTTACTATCTCTTATGAGCTTTCTCCTCCTTCGAAATTTTACTCCTTAGAGAATTTTCTTCGACACTTAGTCGAAATTGACCCTGTGCACGCCTTGCAATAGGTCTTCCTCCATGACTTAGCTTCTTTGTGGGAGACTGTACACACCTTGCAACAGTTCTTACATTATTCTACAAATACTCTAAAGTTACTCCTCCTGAGCTTCTGAGTCAAACGACTCTATCAACACACTCCTTGCACACAATATGCACTCCTTGCATACAAAACTCCAAGTTATCTCTTATGAGCTTCTGAGTCACATCAGACTCTATCAATGCACACCTTACAGACACTTATGCACTCCTTGCATACAAAAGCTTAACGTTATCTCTTCTGAGCTTCTGAGTCGAAATAGACTCTTTCAACGCACACCTTGTAGACACTATGCACTCCTTACATGGGCTCGTGAAGAGAAACAATTGAAACTTATCTAATATCTCATAGATTCATACATTCATCCATGTAATGCATTCATAACATAAGAATTAGTAATAACAAAGAATTGTAATTAAACAGAAAGTCTACCATTCATTCATTCAGGTAGACACAGTAACATCAACACCAAACATTTGGATCAACGCTTCTATGAGACAAACAAAGTTTGTTCGCACTAGAATTATCCAAAATACTTGGAATATAATAAAGTAATCCATGTAGGATTGTAAATAATATATGAATAAATAAGATATAAGATATGGTAATAAGATGAATACAATTGAGAATGAGGGCTCGTTTATATACCCACGCAGGGGTGCCTTTAACCAATAGTCATGTCCTTAGAGACATGCCCTTTCATTATTAATAATTATTATTTAGTAATTAGTTATTATGTATGAATATCTATTTATATGTATATTTATGTTCATAACATTTCCTTCCCCTTAAAAATTCTTTGTCCTCAAAGCATACTTTATGGAAGACTTATCTATTTCTCTAGCTTGTAACTACTATCGCATGCTTCTTCATTATTTACTTAGTAATCATTGAAGACCTGAGATGATAGGATCTTTTAAGTGCTGAGTAGAACTGTCACATTGTAAAGGAGTCTACCCATCCCAATTCGATCTTCTGCATGGGGATTTTATAGGGTTCTTGGAAAGAACTTAATGTATTTCAACTCCCATGATAGCTTCTATTTTGAGCATCACTTGTAGCTGAAGTAATATTCTTCGACATACTAGTCATTTGTTTATGTTGATACAATGATTGGCTAAAGTATCGATTTTTGTGATTAGGATGTTGATAAGGTATCCTTGCAACTTGATCCTTACTTCGCATACTTATAGGTTTTTGTTGATTAAAATTTGGAATTGAGTCTTCTTGATATCTCTGTCTTGTTTGTACCTCGACATTTGAAGACTTCTTTACGTCAGCTAGATTTGCCTCCTTTTGAGTTGTAATGTTGATTGGGTCTGTCATTGTTTCCTTATCAACTAATGATGTTTTGCGATCTAGCTTTTCTAGTAAAGTCTTCTTATCATTCTTCAACTTTTTAATTTGTGTTAATAAATCTTGATTATGAACCCTTAGGTGTGAAATTTCTTCTTTATCTTCTGATTTGCTGACTTTATTTATAATATTTTGATTCTTGGGTTTTTCATCTTTCATCTTTTTAATTTGTTCAAGCAATTTTTTATTCATGTTCTTCAAACGAGAAGCTTCTTCATCATTTCCTGATAATTTCTTCCCGGGTTCTTGATTCTCTTACTCCAACTCCTGGACATGTTGTTTTGTATCCCTTGACTTCTTAATTTGAGTAAGTAGTTTTTCACTATGATTTTTTAAGCGTAATATTTCTTCATCTCGTTCTAGTAAGTCTTAGTCCATTTTTTGTCTTTCGGTCTTTAGTTCTTCATTTTGTGCAATGAATTCCTGAATATGCTCTTTGAAGTAATGATTATCTTTCTGTGTTAACCCATTAAAATATTTTTCTTTCTCAATTTCAAACTGTAATTTTTTATTGCTTGCTTTATAATGTCCTAGTTCTCCTAACAATATTCATGATTGTATTTCTAAATTGTCTTAATATCCTTCCATAATAAATGATTTTTTAAATGTTTCTTCAATCCCTTTTAGAAAAATTCATTTTCCTTATACTTCTCTAATAGAATTATAGATATATATTGAAACTCAATAATTAATTCTTGACTATGAAGCTTATATACAATTACTTTTCCTTAAGAGTTAAATAACACCTTTATAAAAATTCTAACTTCCTTGAAAACTTCTTTAGCTTTTACTTTGTCTAGAATATATATATATATATATATATATATATATATATATATATATATTAATTCCTTCTATCTTAAGAGTCACTTTTCCACTTAAAAAAAGTTCAACCGTTATTTATTTTTTTATATATATAATATTAATTAATTTTATTGAGAAACCTTGGTACTTTCCTTTTTTTTTTTAATAATCTTGACTTTAGTAATTTAGACTATAATAATAGTCTACTTTGGATTTAAGTTATTTGAAATGTTCTCCTTTTATAGAATGAACTAGGAATTATTTTGAATTTTCTTTTCCTTTAAATTTTCTTTTCTTTTTTCTTTTTAATCTTAATGAAAAAGGTAATTTTTTTCTTTTTAAAAGTATTACCTTTCACCTCAATATTAAAAGGAACTATTTAAACATATGGAAACAACTATATGGAGGGGCACCGAATTTTTTTATGTAAGTACAGACTAGTCAAAACAATGAATGAAAATGACAGTTGTATAGATATATAGAGAGAAATACCACACCGTACGATGAATAGTACAAAGCATACAGGAGACAGTACGGTGGACAATGGTATCATTTTGACAGAACATATCGAAGGTAGGGTGTCCGTACGATAGCACACGAGGATAGTGGCAGCAGTTTAGAACAGGGATCGGGGGTAGCGGAGAGGGATCGAGGGTGGGGGGGTTAGGAAAAGGCTACAGAATAGGGGAGGGGAATGGGAAGGAAAGGGGGGAGGATACGGGCGAATGGGAGAGGGGTTCGGGGGTTGTGAAGGAGCGGAGATGGAAGAGGGGATGAAAGGCCTGATTGGTGGTCAAAGACCAATTTTCTTAGAGAAACTCTGAAACGATGGGGTTGGCTAAAAGTCGGATCAGACAAGGTCTGATAAAGATAATGGCCAAGGGTCGGGATCAGAATAACAAAGCTCTGATACCAAATGAGACGAACAATGTTCGCTCACACAAGAATTATCCAAAATACTTGGAATATAATAAAGTAATCAATGTAGGATTGTAAATAATATATGAATAGATAAGATATAAGATATGATAATAAGATGAATACAATTGAGAATGAGGGCTTGTTTATATACCCACACAAGGGTTCCCTTAACCAATAGTCATGTCCTTAGAGACATGCCCTTTCATTATTAATAATTATTAGTTATTAATTAGTTATTATGTTATGAATATCTATTTATATGTATATTTATGTTCATAACATTCTATGTTATATTCATTCAAATGATATGTACATGGGATCATACAAGGCTCTTCAGTAACTCAACAACTCTTAGCTTCAAAACAACTTGCCTTCAACTAAATTGTAGCAACCTCATTTGGGCATATAATACATTTATTTATACAAAAGGGCTCAGATATTTTCCCTCCGACTACCTTAGTGATATCCTATCAAAATAAAATCTTTCAACTACTAAGGCTTTATTACAATAAATGATTGGTACAAACAGATAAGAATGAATTCCTCAGATCTGTATTGTAACTAGCTACATTAAAGGAAATATGATCTCCATCGATCTCACGTGATGGTTCAACCTCTAAAAATTTAAGAAGTTCTTTAATTACAATCTTTTCAAGATATTTGTGTGATATGCCCTTATTAAATTAAAAATCATTTCAAAATGTGCACTAAGGTGATGAGTTTTCCTCCACTTGCGCTTTGATGATGATGCTCCTACATCATACTCCTCTACACAAAAATTCATGGACTGTTGTCCATGAGCTCCCGCACTGACTTTCCATGCTTCTAAATATCTGCTTCATTTAACCAACTGGCATCTTCTATTGGGTTTCCTTTCCACTTTACCAAATACTCAAAATAAGTCTTTGTCATGGTCTTCTTACCAATTCTATGGTCTAAGATGTTCTCCATTTGCGGCTTTTCTGCCATAGGCATCTACTTCTCCCACTGGATTTCTTTTTTATCTTCTGATCCTTTAATGTAATATTCCCTCTAAGGATACAGGTCTAAAATTTTGAATATGGGTGATATTCCCACATCTTCTAGCAACTCTATCTCATAAGCATTTTCATCAAATTTTCTTAGGATCTTGCATGGTATTATCTTCTTCAACTTCAATTGGTTATGTGTTCCCCTTGGGAACCTTTCCTTCCAGAGATGTTCTAGAACTTGATCTCCCACTTCAAATTGAATTTATCTCCTATGTTCATCAACTCTGTGTTTATATTCTCTGTTGTTGTTATGCAACTGCTCTTTGATCTTATGAAGCTTCTTCATTTTCGCAGCAAAGTCTTCTTCTCCAGTGCTTCTGAATTCATTCTGCTCCAAATCTCTCAACTCTGATACTGCTCTTGGCTTCATCCCATATACTATATGGAATGGGCTCTTTCTTGTACTTATGTTTGGTGAGTCATTGTATGCAAATTTTGTTTGTGACAGAATTTGATCCCATTGGCTATGATGTTCAGTGACCAAACGCCTTAGTAAATTTCCTAAACTATGATTTACCACCTCAGTATGTCCATATGTTTGAGGGTGATATGCTGAACTAAAGGAAAATGTTTTCCCAAGTTTCTTCCACAATGTCCTCAAGAAATGACCTACAAATTTAGTATCTTTATCTAAGACAATACTCTTGGGAAACCCATGAAGTCTCACAACTTCCTTGAAAAACACATTTGCAATGTGTTTTACATCATTAGTTTTATGGCATGGGATAAAGTGTGCCATATTTGAGAATCTATCAACTACCAAAAATATGGAATCACTTCCTCTTTGTGTCCTTGGAAATCCCAACACGAAATCCATGCTTATTGCATCCCAAGGCCTATCTGGAATAGGCAATGGTAGATACAATCTAGTGTTCTGTTTCTTTCCTTTTGCATACTAGAAAATCTTACATTTGTTTACAAACTTATTCACTTATGCCTGCATACCTAGCCAATAGTATGAATTGTTCAACTGTGAAAATGTCTTATCATGTCCAAAATGTCCTACTAAACCTCCATTATGTTTTTCCTTCACTGGATTTTCTCTCATTGAGCACTTTGGTATGCACAATTGGCTACCTTTAAACAAAAATCCATCTTGAATCAGATACTTTGTCCATTGGCTTTTGTCTCTAATCTTAGAATTTGCACATGCTTCATATGCCTCTTTAAAATCTGGGTCATCACAATACATCTCCTTAAGGTGTTCAAACCCTAAGGTTTTCACTTGAAATGCTTGCAGAATCATACATCTCCTACTCAATGAATCAACAACTTTGTTAGTATTTCCATAAATATATTTAATGACAAAGGTGAAATTTTGCATAAACTCTATCCACTTAGCATGTCTGATTTAAATTCTCCTATTTGGTTATGAATTGTAAAGCTTGATTATCGCTATACAAAACAAACTCTTTTGGAACAAGATAGTGCATCCATTTCTTCAAGGCTTGAATTATTAAATAAAATTATTTATCATATGTGGAATACTTTCTTTTAGTGCCATTCAGCTTCTCACTGAAATATGCAACAAGCTTGTTATCTTGGCTCAAGACTGCTCCAATTTCAACTCCACTAGCAGTACATCTTACTTGAAATGTCTTCCCGAAATCTAGTAAGACCATAATAGATTGTTTTTGTTGGCCCTTGACCAAGTTTTGAGGATTCTTGGTCATGTTTGACCTAGTTTTGGGACTTCGACAGGATTTCAAAGGAGGAGCCCAATATAAAGCAGAGATCATGGGATCTCGGCCCCTCTTTAGGTCTTTTTTGGGTTTTTGGGCTATGTAACGGGTATGGGATGTCAACCCATGGGTCTTACCTGTGTTTAGGCCCTTTTTGTAATGTATAAACAAGTAGCTAGGTGATGTAAGAACTAGACCTAATAGACTGATGGCTAAGTGATAGCACTGGCTATGTGCAAGAAGATGTGATTAAGACTTGCATAGCTAAGTGCAATTCATCTGTAGTGATTTGTGCACAGACCGTGTGAGGCTCTGTGCCTAGATCTACTTGGGGAAGGAGGATCCGGCGAAGTGCGCACAGATATCCTGTCCTATGTGGAGTAGTGTTTTGATTATTTTTTCCTATAAGATGCTTGACATGGATAATAAAGATAAGAAGAGTGGGTGGACGTAGCCCCAGGGTAGGGGTGAACCACGTATATCCTATGTTGTGAATGCTTTGTTATTTATGGTTGCTCTCTTGTTTATATGATTGAATGCTTAGTGAGATGTCAGATGATAGATGAATATGATATGATAGTTTAGTGTTGAATAATGTGAATGAATTCCAGATATGATCTTTATGTGTGTGCTTCATGCTTAAATCTATTGGATCTATGTGAATACTGCGTTGATCTGTTGTTAGGGTTTAGTTGAACTGTGAACTAAAGATTAATAATAATGGATTGTAATAACTAAGTTCTCTATTAAGGTGTTACAATCACATATATGTGTCCTAGATAAGGTTGAAGACACTGGAGTCTTGCAACCACCCGTTCCTCTACCTTAGGTGAGACTTCACCTGCTTCACAGGTGTTGCCAAAATGGCCGGTAATTAGGGTTTTGTTTGTGCGTTGTTGTAGCATTCAACCTTGGTTCTTCCCCTGTGCCAAAAAATGGTTCCATTGTTGGGACCTGAAACTGTGATTGTTGGGAACTAAGGAAGAAGAAGCTGTGTGTGAAGATATGACCTGAAACTGTGATTGTTTGGAACTAAGGAAGAAGAAGCTATGTGTGAAGATCTGACCTGAAACTATGAAATATCTATGCGTAGATCTGTTTCCCTAGTGTGGAGTACTCTACTTGGATTGTGAAGCTTTGTGCAAAGAAGAGAAGTCTGATCTGAAGAAAGGAGGTAAGATATGAATGATTTTGTGCTCTGATAGAGGTAAGAATTGTAAAAAAATTTAGATCTAGAAGCTTTGTGCTCTGCCAAAAGTAATATAAATGGAAATTTTTGTTTCAAGAGTATGGATCTAGGAATGTTTGATAAATTTTGTCCTAGCCTAAAAACTAGGGCACAACTAGATGAAATAAGATTCAATATGAGTAGATTTGATAAGAATAATGAAAGATATGTTATACCTATGCATAAAAAGAATGTTTGGACTAATAAATGGATGCAGGACCCTAGAAATAATTTTTTTCATCTTAGCTATTGTGATTCGAGTGTGTAGTATAGGAAAGTTTGGGAATCATTTAATATAAAGAGAGGATTAACCCTTTGTTACAGTTGCAGAAGATCGGGACATCTGGCTAAGGAATGTCCTGGTAGAATTCTAGTTGTATTTGTTGTAAAGCTATGGATCATGAAGTTTTGGATTTCCCTAGAATGATTTCCAAGCTTGAAATAATGAACATGAGACAAGACCATGAGAAAGGTCAAGAAACTGAGACCATAAAAGAACCCCAGAAAGAATCAGAGACTGTATTGCTGCAAATGCAAGAAACCCTAAATGACCACCGAGATACTAATCTATCAGAGATATTAAAAGAGAAAGAGAAAATAGAAGTAAGAATAGGAGACTTCGACATTGACTGTACTCTGGATGCAAAAACACAGGTGAATATAACGAGAGAAAGAAATTGGGAAATTTTAGAAAATCCTACTATGATTCCTTCATTGGGAGGTATAGGATTATTTAGAGGAAATTTGATAACCCTATGTGGAAGACTTATCTAGATATCTATGAGTGCTCATGGAACTTCAACAAAAGAATATTTTTAGGTTGTTAAATTTGTTGAGAATAGTGCCCAATTTTCTATATTACTAGGAAAACCTTAGATTGAAAGGGATCGGGCCAGAAGGAAAGAAGAAGAATTCTTGGAGCAGAAGAAGAAAGAATTAAAATATTTCATGTCTAGGAGGATTGCACACTTGATTGAAGAACAAGAGAACAAATCGAAGCTATTTAGGATCGTGGATGTCAAATTTGAAAGAACACAAGAAGACTCACAGAAGACTAAACCTACCCTTGATAAAGAAGAGGTATTGCCCTTGAATCCTAGGAAAGAATCTCAACAGCTCGAATTTACTATGCCAAGAGGAGATAAGAATTAGAATGGAAAGAGGAATACCGAGACGAAGCTCACTAGAAAGTAGGCTAGAAAACTAAGTAAGAAGAGATTAAAGATCAAAAATTTATAGAAGGTTCCAGAGGGAACTTCACAGAATGAAAATTTACAAAACTAGAACTTCATCGGGATATCAGAATAGTGTCACATGGAACTTCACCATGGTGAAGAAATATATCCATTGTGAACAGTATAAACATTAGATCGATACCCCGAATGGTTAGAATTCCTGCCATCAAACTGTTCGGAATGCGTCGTAACGGACCGAACTGAATTAATGAAGGTCTCTTGTCCATTGGAAAGATCCGTTATGTTGTTGTCTACTTATTTGGTTGACTGTTGAACTAAGAACACTTTTGCGAATTGTATCAGAGAGAACTCATTTCTACCACACTGTGATTAGTAAGATCGACACTAGTTCTATTGTTTTGCGCACTCATTCATCCATCCGATCTAAGCATGTATGTCGGACGAGCTCAATGCCACAGAGAAAATCGTCGAAGAAGTTCTCATCGATATCATGGCCAAGAAAGTAATGTCTGCAAGTATTCAAGAATAATCAACGAGAGGAGTACAAGACTCTTCGTTGACCGCTCGCGGATCCAAACCATCCCGAGTCATCACAGAAAAGAGAACCAAGCACTGAGATGACCTAGAAAATGTGAAGCTAATCTTGACCATCTTACCTGACTACATCCCGCCTCTAGCCGGCATGGTGAGTCGTGATAGTGTGCCAAGATATTTTGAATACAGCATGGTTACTGCATACCTCCCGAAGGGGATATGTGCAGTTCAAGCATAGCAGGACAAGATCGCAATGTTGAATTTCAACGAATTTAACTTAAGAGACTGTAAGAACCATAGTATGCTCGCCCTGTATAAAGACTTGACCATGATGAAGGGGAAGAACTCAAAAATAATCCCCCAGCCATGGACGATGAACCTTGCGCAGTCCACCCTTTTGAACGTAATGAAAATCCCACACTTTGGAAGGCACTAGGAAGTTAACTCTTGTGTCAAGCTTCTACTTTCATGTTACCATGGTGGTTACTTATGGATAGACCTTCGTATCACAGTCAATTTGATGTTGATCCATAGGATCACTGGGTTCAGTATGCAAGGACCTGACCCGCAGGAATTTTATCTAAGGAAAGCCACAGGTCGCGCGTTAGCACAGAAGATCAAGGATACATACGACGATGTTGAGAAGGGGACACGAGGCTACAAGGTAGCTTCCATTCATAATGGCCCAGTGTGCCTAGCATGCCAATTAATCACAGGAAATTTAGCAAGGAAGAACAGACCCACGTAGGTCACGGGCTTTGTCATTGACGTTGCAGGGAAATGTGTGGAAGGCGTATAGATCAACTAGGTGAAGTAACTAGTTAATCAACTGGAATTATACTGCCGCAAAGCATAGGATCAGGGCTACGAGTTTCACTTTAGCTGGCTCCTAATCCTCATCATGTTTATTTCTTGGGAGATGCAGGAAGGTGCGACCTTCCCATACATTGAGCCGTTCGAGTCGCTTGTTTTGAAGTTCTGTACGCTTTGGTACTCATTGAAGTGACATGGGAAAACAATGATAGTCGAACACAGTTTTTCACACGTACTATCTCCATCTAAAGAGGGCTATCGAAGATGAACCTAACATAATGTTGAACACCCTACATAAGTTCCTACCACTCATGAAGTTTCGCAGATCGACACTTCATCTATATTACTATGCAAGAAGACAAGCATAAGGAAGAGCTTCAGTTGTACTGCAAGATCACAAAAGAGGACCTCGAAGAGATAACTAAGGACTGGTCAGCAGACTTCCTTATCCCCGCCGACCTTGTAGAGATATCTGATCATGAACTTGAAAGCCCAGAGGCCGCTCACAAAGAACATGACACACCTGGAACCAATAGAAGGAAGAAGACCTGCTATAGCGAGAAAACCCCTCTATGGACTACACCAGGGTTCTAAAATGTAGGAAGAGCTAACTGTCTAAAGTCTCATACTTTTTATCAACTATCCCGACATTATCCCACAATCATACATAAAAGACAAAGTATAGGGATCTGGTAGGCATACCTTAAACTCTACATTCAGTGTCGATCCCTTTGCAATCGGTTGTTTCCTGACTGCAAGTATCCTCCCAAGGATGAACTACATTAACCAAAAGACAAACAAGAAACTACAAGCATGCATTTTATGTATGGATTAGTGGGTTAGACATCATAATAAAAAAATGTAAACAAAACATAAATATTTAAGACGTCATTTGGCGGGACAGAAAAATTACTTCTTTATATTTGTCTCACAAAAGTCTTTTACAACATGAGACCGACACTGCTCCTAGAACTTGGTCCTGGGATCCACTTCACCATGCAACAACTACTTCCACGTGTTCTTCTCCTCTTCAGTTCTCTCTAGGTAAATGGAAAGGATTTGCAGAAGAGGAAGATGGTATTCTGGCTCAACTCACAATGTGGTTGCAAAATATTGGGGCAACGGGGGAGTATTGAAATGGGTAGAGTTTCTATGCCCTTGTTCTTCCTTTTGGAATGGGGCCCCAACACCTTCTTTTATAGGCCAAAAGAAATAGTAACGGTTGGGGTGACTGGCTATGGGTGATCAAACAGTTAAGTAATGGCCCAGAAACTCATATCCATATTAAATTTTCTTTTTTTGTGATTTTTTGTGAGTCTACGTGCGTTGTAGTGGTTCAACAAGCGTGTGTACATGGGCAGTAGTGGTGTAGGGAACGTACACCTTCAAAATAGTGGTTTTTAGAAGCATTTTTTAGAGATGGCTTGGCAAAGATAGCAAGTGAGATGGCCTGATGCCAAGTATGCATGTTTGGTGAAGTTTAGGGTTATAATAGATGCCCCCTAATGTGTGAGGTTAGAAGAGCATATGATGACCGAAATACATTACAAATATTCACCAATGTATGGAGCAAGTGATCCCAGGGACCAGAGTTTGGGAGGTGCCATCTACAAAATAACAATTTGCCACACTGAAGTGGGCATACCCATTCTCGGGATAAAATAAAATCATGGTTTCCAATCAAATTCACTACAGATCCATGTCATAGGACTATCTAAAGTGTAGCTGCGAGCAATACATAGTGGATCTACATCTCAAAATCAAAATATATACATGTATAGTATCCATCTTCAAGAATCCAATAACACCTGATGGCTAGAGATGAGGACTTCAGAGCTCGAGAAACAACTTTAAAATCTTCCAAACTCGGGTAGGAGTGTAATATCAGTGTATGAATTCACTACCTAGAGGTCTTTGAAGGCTCATCGGGAACAGACAAGAGGATCTTGATGATTAGGTAGAGAACTTCATTGATTTCGAACAAGGACTTGATTGGTCTTTCGGGGTGGTCAGGCATGAGGAAAAGAGACAAACTGCAGAAGGGTTGACTTAGGTTTAGTAAAACTTCCCTTGGACAAAAGCACGAAAAAAGATGAGATTTAGGCAACATGGAATTGACATAAGTTCACGATGTAGGAGGCAGCGTGAACTCTCCAAATGTTTGGAAGGATAATGTAACGACCCTTAATTATTAAGATGATTAATTTAATAAATAATCCTAAAAATTAGCTAAACTATAATTACTTATTAAATAACCTTAACTAATTATTTGTTATTAATTAGTTATTCTTGATTATGATTAATTTAAGTATAATTAACTCTTTAATCAATATGGTTAATGATTGATTTAATTATTAATTAAATCATTAATTAATAAATTATTAAATTAAAGAGGGAGAATAAAATAAAACATTTAATCAAGTTACGTATACATGAAGGGATCACATAAGGATCCCGAGAAGATAAGAGGATTAATGAATGGATAAGGGTAATTAAATGGAGGGATAAGGAATTTAATGCAAGATGGAGTGTCGGTGAAGGGAGGAGGAATAAGGGAGGGAGAAAGGAGTTGAGGGAGGAGGGATTTTTCATTTTTACGAGAAGGGAGAAAGGATTTTGGGGGGGAGCTTGGAGTATTGGACAGAGTGGAATTTACAGTGGAATTTACAGTGCACCGGGGGGGGCTGCGGAGGTTTTGGGCTCGGAGGGCTAGGATATCCATTGATATCCTAGGGCTAGGCGCTACTAGTCGGCATGGAGGTTGGTTTTGGGGTGGTGTCCTAAGGAGCAAGCTAAAGGAGCAAGCTAAGGAAGCAAGCGACATCATCAGGTTCAGGTCAGAGTTATGAATTGTTTGAATTAAATTGTTATTAAATCTTATGACTTGAAATGTTAGATTGTGAATGTGCTATATTAAGTAATTATTAAATTTTACTGAAGTGTATTAATTTAATGGTTGTTATAATTAATTTAGAGCCATTACATTTGGTATCAGAGCCCTGGTTCAAATCTGGAACTGAGGGCCTAAATAAGGGGTAGTTTTTATTCTTTTGAGAAACTCCAGCCACGCTTAGCTTAACCTACACATAAAACACATAAAACATAGAACATTAATAAAAATAAAAAATAAAAATAAAAATAAAATAAAGAAATGCAAAAACAAATTACTGAAGTACAATAAGCAAATACCGTTGTTTTAACAGTTTTCTCCTCTTGATACTGTTCTATTTTCACAAATTATAAAATACTGTTGATACTGTTCTATTTTCATTGGTACAGTTACTTACTTTTTCTTATTGAAATTCTGCCTTATGAAGAAAAATGGATGCATGCTCGCTATGTTGATTTATATATGACTGAACTCTAATTTCATCTATCAACTTCAAGTACAAACCTTAAATGAAACAGTTACACCATCTAAATTGCATGTCATATCAATAATCTCTCTAATTTTCACAATTCTGTTACTGATCAACATAGTGACCATATAAAGATAAGGCCCAAGAGGCAACTACGAGAAAGATTTATATCAAGACGACATGATATTTTGACAACTGCGTGGAAACATAAATTTAGGTTCTTCTCTGTGGCCATCCAATTTTTTGAACTTAATTTGTATCTGTAAATTTAAAATCCCCCTTTTTACTTACCAAAAATAAAATCCATAAGTAACCTGTGACTGTTAGCTTGAAAGCACTCAGAATACCACTAACAAACACAAGCATTTGCAACTACTTATCACTAACACCTGAACCATCAACCAATGGTTGTGACTACGGTAGTATCTTCAATCTAGTTCTTAACAAACTTTTAAGACTCCACCATGAAAAATGAATCAAGTGTACAGTTCTCTGATCTCCATTTTGTTGAGCAAAAAAAAATTTAGAATCAGAAAACCTGTCATATTTTGTTGAGCACCTGGCATGGGCGGTAGGGATTTGTTCCTTGGAAGAGAGACGGAGCGAGAGATCAAAATCAGAGAGCATGATATTCCCATTATCTTGAACCAGCACGTTCTCCGGCTTCAAATCTCTATACACAATTCCCTGCTCATGTAAATACTCCAGCGCCAGAACTATTTCAGCCGCATAGAACCTGCACTATATCCATAAGATAACGATTATTTCTTAGGGTTTAGACTTGCAATATCTAGCATACTTTTTTTTTTAATCAGAAATATATCCATATAAGTTGTTGTGTATGAAAGAATATAACAAAATTTCATTACTTTGTGGCGGATTCAGAGAAGGTTTGATTGGGCTGACTGAGACGCAACAAAATCATATCTCCTCCAGAGAAATATTTCATAGCCAGAAAAGTGTAATTATCCGATTCAAAATATGTAAACAGAGAGGGATGGCAAACGATATTCCAGCACCCTCCCAGCGCACCTTATTTCAGCCAATAGTCCCCCAAAAGATGACTCCTGGAGCGCACGCAGAATCTAGCTGTTGAGATAGAACGACAACAGGGCATCCAGAATCTGAACAGGGTCCTGCTCGAAGAGCAAGGCGGGGGAGAAATCCGGCGTCAGGGTTCGAACCATTTCCCTCTCGATAGTAAGCCTCCCCTCCTTTGTCGTCATCCTGAACATCTCATCCTCGGCGGCATCGACACAGACACCATTGATATCGTAGACCTCGCCCTTGGGGGAAGGCGGTAGGAGCGTGTGAATGATCGGCTTGGATTTTATCAGCAACATGAATTTCGTATACAGGAGCTCGACCTTGTCGACTTCTTCGCTTATGAAGAGGCTAAAGACGTCATCGGTGATGGCCTGGGCTTATTTCATTGTCGGCATCGATCCGGTTTCCAAGAGCTTGTCGATGGGGATGGTCGGGCGGCGCTTGAAGTAGGAGTTACCTTTCTTGTCGACGCTGACTATTATGTACGCGACGCCGAGCTCTCTGAGCTCCTTCATGCGGCGCTCAGCCTTTTTCAAGATAAAATTGTTGTAACCCCCACAGAGTCCGTTGTCTCCCATGACGACGACGATGGCGATCTTCTTGACGGGAGCCAATGCAGTTCGTGGCATCGCGTGACTGTGACCTCCAGCTCCAAAGCTCTCTCAGCCAACTTTTCCTGTATTTCGATAGTCTGAGAGGATGTAGTGTACTTGCGAGCCTCTGTGTCATTGTAAAAAAATATCAGGGGGCGCCTGATTCTTTGGTCGAGTGGCCATTGTTTCCCTTCTTCACTGATCAAAAGACAGTCCAAAACAAAAAAATCTTAAATCTGGACACCCAACCTAACTCAGAGAGCGAGACCATTATTTTCAAAATTCATCACAATAAATGAATATGGTAGTTGGTCTCAATGCTGAACATGTTAAAAAGTTAAAAAGTAAATGTTTACTTTTTAACGAATTAGGTAAATGTTAAAAAGTAAATGTTTACCTTTTAACGAATTAGGTAAATGTTAAAAAGTAAACATGTTAACGGATGCTGTGATAAATACAAGAAAGTTATGAATGATAAATCGGACCCATTGATATTGGAGGACGATTAAGAATATGCCAGCATCTTCAATACATATCCATCAGATAATGGTTTTAGGTTAATTAAGATTAAAAGATTATTGATTGTGCCCATTGTCAGTAGGTGTACGCCTCTCGACGCAAATTAATAAACATAAGGAAGGAAGTCATTTTTAGTCAAATTGTAAGCGTAAATTAAAAGGGCTCAGACTAGGACAAGCGGGAAGGAGGCGGCATATGCACTAGGAGCATAAGCATAGAGGCACAAGGCTAACGTAGCTATAAGGCAGAAAACCAATAGTGTTTTCGTAGGGGCGAAGAAACGAAGCTTAGATGCTTAAACCTAACCCTAACCGAGTCAATCCCCTAATGGAGTAATGTTTGTTTACAGACAAGTAAAGAAAACTTATGCCTAACCCTATTTCTAAAGTTTAGTAGCACCAATTTAAAACATCCTGGAACTCACCCTGACAACTTTGGTTGATGCAGGTCAAAGCACACA
>ML778298.1:651222-665246 GCA_009831015.1 Picea engelmannii | reverse complement strand
AAAACATTGGCACACTTTCACTCATTCACACACAAAAGTCACTTATCACTCACATAGTTTTCATCTCGAAACGTGGAGGTCAAAGTAAGTTTCCTCCAAAGGGATTCTGAAACACCCCACCCTTTTCTTGATGAAACTATCCACTCCCATTTAATTTCAACGAGATTTTCTCACACCCCCAATCTCTCAAACAAACCACATCTAAAATTTTTCTAAAAACTCACTAATTTTTCCTCCATAGGAGGTGCCAAAAAAAAAAATTTAGTCTAGGTAGGATTTCGGGGATAGGCATCCAAATAACTCCCCGTTATCTGGTTCTCACATTGTCAAAACAATAGAAGTTGTCAAATAGGGAACTGTAAATCCTCCAAGTCAAGTGTTCCTAACACCATAAGGCAGGGAGATACCCGTGAAGGTTTGAAGGCCAAGGTCTAGTTTTTCTGTGCATCCCCCCTTGAGGCACCAACCTCTTGGACGGGATCCAGCCCGTGACCCATTTCTTAGGCCGAAAATCTAAATGTCGCACTTTGACCGAGGTACCTAATGACCAAATTTTAGGACATCTACCCAAGTGGAAATTGTGGGCTGCAAGTGCATCTTGATCGGATTTTGTATGGCTATTGAGAAGTACTGCCATCTCTTTTAGGATATGCCCCCTTTACCCCTCATTATAACTGATTACTTCATCCTTCACTAGTTTCTTTTCCGGTGACTTCAAACCCCATTGTTGAGTACTATTGGAAGGTCCAGTGTTATTTGAGAGGAAGGACGTTATGTATTTTAGGACACAAGCATTTGTTTTCTTTGATCCCCCACGTGGACAAAACCCACTTGTCCACGTATATGCTTCTTTTTCAAAACACATTATATATGATGCACTTCTGATTACATTTTGAATTAGATATATATCGTGTAAAGTTCAAAAAATTGCAACAAAAGGCTCTTGTTTATTTATTACTCTCACTGCAATTCCCACACATCCACTTAGCTAGTCAGACATCATAGGGGACCCACAAAACCCCCGTCATTCCAGACGCTTGCTAAACCTCCCTCCTATTTTAGGGGGAGTTCCTAGTCTGGCCAACTCATCGGCTCCACCTTCTCACACCCCTGTGAGTGCCACTGTCTTAGGATCATCTTTTCTTGGTTCCACCTTACTTGGGTCCACTTCCCAAGGTCCACAGTCCACTTACTCTCTTTTACACAGAAGAGGAGGGCCAACTTCCTATCAAGGGGGAAGTACCAACCCACCTAGTCCCCCTCAAGGGTCAAGTTCACAAGCCACTCACACCATGGCTTGAACTAATCCTCTTCCACCACTACAGATGCCATATTTGGCCTCTCTTAACATACCATATCTAATAAAACTCACAAATGATCATATAATGCATAACCCCACATGGCTTGCAATGCCTACCAAACTACCTTCAGATATCCCCAAGTTTGAAGGAAAGGCAGGGGATGACCCTGCCAACCATGTCATGACATTTCACCTATGGTGCTCTTCCAACAGCATTATGGATGATTCCATCCGACTACGATTATTTCAACACACACTCACTAGCCCATCAGCCAAATGGTATGTAGACAAAAAATCAGGGTCCCATGTGACTTTCGAGTCCTTGGCCAAAGCATTTTTGACCTTCTTCCAATTACCAATCCACCATGACAATGGTCTTGAACTACTCTCTAATTTTTAAAAAACCTCAGCCACACATATAGATGATCACATTCACGAGTGGCATAGACGGCGTAGTTTGTGCAAATCCGAAACCACCAAACAACAATGTCTTGACTGGTTTCTCAGATCACTTGTCTCTCTCCTCGATAAAGATGTACCTTCCACCTTCCCTCAATCAGAAGAAGAATCCATCAGTAAGGCTCAACAATACAACCTCATATATTCATAATCAGGGTACTTGTACACAATACTTCCTAATATCCCAAAACCCGTGCCATTTGGCCAAGACAAACCCAGGATGTCTCACTCAGCAGATGGATTGATTGGTAATACCATGCACCATGGTCCTGTTGACGGGCGAAATTGACCGTCCGTCAACTGGAAGAGCGAGTCCGGTCCGGGGTTGTCTAAATAACCCAAGCCATTTGGTGGAACTCATTCTGACGGGTTTAATGGCTCCGTTAGCCAATCTAAAAATCCTAAAAGAAACGAATAAAAGAGAGAAATAACTAACTAATTACTAAACACACTATATATATGTGCATATGTTCAAATTTAACTATAGTAGTTGTATTTAAACAGAAGATATACAAGTCTCATTTATTTACATGATTTACAAGATGCAAGTTTTAATCGAAACTTACGAAAATCGATGTGAAAAATGATTGCTTCTAGGAAGCAGATAAAGAAAGCACATACAAATATTTATTGTTTTTCTTTTATAAATTTAAATAATCTTGCAAAAAAAGTTAATGAAACATGAACATGTGGATAGTCAAAGTTGAACCATACATTCATTGTTTCATTCATAAACAACTTAACTAAATAACACAAATAATAACCTGTCGCTAATCGATGAAACTGGTATTTATCTTTATGTGTTGTATGAGCTCCTGCCTGTACTGTTGTTAAGGGAAACCTATAACAGAACAATACTAGCACTTCCAGAATACATTCAAAGAAGTATTTGACATTGGAGTAAATTAATAACAACAGGAAGACAACTAATTAAAAAGTGTGTGATCTTAAGATAATCAATATTTAAGAACGAAAGAAAACTCAATTCTGGCTATTGATATTATCCATCATTTAACATTAGAAATAAATTCCATAATAATCAAATGATTGATTGATCACAAATAAAAAATGGAATAAGAAATTGCGGGCAACATATAACATTTAACAGTATGAAAACACCATATGATTGACAAGCTAAAACTAAAATCAACCGTTATAACATTTTCATAATATAACAATAATGAAAGAATGAAATGGAATAAGTATCACACAGGTCTAAAGCCAAAGATGAATTACTTTCCCATATTCTTTCTCAAAATCACATGCCCATATTGTAGTCCTGGAAGAATCGTTTTGGATAATAAACTCTTAAAGATTGGAAAAATTAATATATAAATAATAATAATTAACCATGTATTGATAAAAAAGACTAAAGCTATTTAAATCAATGCATAATCAATTATTCAAAGAATATGAATATATTATATGAAAATAAAACCATTTTACTTACAGAACAAAAGACATTAAGCAACATGGAATTCCATATTCTTCTTTAAAAATATTTGTCCATTCTCCCAAAGCTTCCAACCATCCATTACTCCATTTGAAAATAAATAAAAAGTTTACAAAAGCAATAATATACAAAAGATAAAGGATTAAAATCCTTCTCTCCAATTCTTGGATCCTCATGGCTCTGATCTTTCTCATATATTTATAAAATGAATGAACAGTCTGGGCGTCACTATTAATTTCCGCCACCTGAAATTTTACTCTAAAAGAGACCCAAATATCTCTCAAATAGTGCATTTTTTTTGGAAACTCTCTACGCGGAAGGTAAATGGGTCCATTTTGGTTCTGGGTTTTCAACCGTTTCTCCAACTTACTCACGGTGTGGCTGCAATCAGTTCTGCAAAATCGTGTGTCTGATCTTGACGCCTTTCCAAATTTTATCTATTGTTGCTCATAAAATTATGTGTAGAAATCCAAAATTATTTTTGGATCAATCATCAAGCCATGATCAGATCCTTATCAAATATTTGATAATAGAAACCTATGAAACAAAAAGAAACCTAAATTAATAACCTAAAAATTGTGAATAAAACAAAATCTAGAAAAAACAAAAATGAATTTAAACTAACTATAACTTATAAACAAACATTATTTATATTTTCCTTTCAAATATGATCTTAATTATAGAAGCTTCAAGTTAATGGAGAAGAGAAGAAAATCAAACAAATCATAGATAATTCTTTTTTATTTTTTATTATTATTATGAGATGCAAAATGAAAAAAGAATTTAATTAATTAATATCACCAAATGATTTCATGAAAATGAGAAACCAACCAAGATATTATTTGATGAAGTATTGAACATATTATTCAAAATAGTTAAAATTGCTAATGAGCAAAAGAACGAACACATAATCATAATTTAAACGAAAGTAAATATTTGATAAAAATTAAAGTTTTTGTTTAAATTGAGATTTTTATGCTCGTTTTTAACTTTTGACATATACTCTTGTAATAAATGACTCATACTAAAGTGAATGTCTTAAGTTTGTATCAAATCAAGCCAAGGAATGGAACTATTTGAAAAGGTTGATTCTGTAGCTCATTATAATTATCAAGATTTTAATAGGGGCCCTTTAAATTTTGTAAAAATATAAGGGGAGTTGTTGGGGCCCAACAAGTCCACAACCCCAACAACCACCAATGTATGGCACACCTCAATATCCACCGGCATGTGGGGGAACCTCTTATTACCCTCCAACCCCTTATCAACAACCATACCCTATTACTATTCCTCCACCCATCAATGGGCCACCGCCGGCACCTATAATGCACCCACCTATCCAAACAAGTTTTGGTACTCCCTCTACCTCAGCTTATACTCTAAGTACTAGCGAAAGCACCATGCCTTCCTATGTACCTTATGGATCATTACCCCCACAGAATCCATACTTTCCATTCCCTGGGCCTCCACAACCCATATCTCCCCCACACCCTCACGCTGGGGTGAATTTTGTTCAACCCTCTCACCTTCATCAATATCAAAATTTTGAACAGTTGAATACGGCAAATCCAACCCATCAGTCGAATAATTCCAAAAATAAAGGAAAAAACAGGAACAATAGCAACCGAGGTCAAGGTGGGAATCACCCCCAACAAAACTAACCTACTGGGGGCAACCCGAATCAAGGGATTCAGAACCCCCAGGGGGGCAATAACAACATGCATCAAGGGAGAAATAAAAATAATATTAGAACCACCTTCCCTTGTGCCCTTTGCGGTGATTTCGGTCATTATACTCATCATTTCCCCCAAATCGATGATTTTAAATGGATGAAAGACTCAGGAAGTGTACCACATCCTCCAACACCACCTACCCCTCAGCAGGCCCCACAACAATACGTGAAACAACCCCCCCAGTCGTGCTACAAAATCCCATTCCACACCAGGGTGTGATGAACACCCAATAGGACATGCAACCTACCCCACCATAGTTGGGACAGTACCTCAATCCAAACAATCCTGCAGATCAGACTATCCTCCTCACCAGTGAGGAAGAAATCCTTCTACAAACATGTAGTTGGCAATACCGTACACCCGTTGAGTCTCCTCCCAGTCCCCCAGAAACAATCCCAGCACCAACGAGACCCCCATTGGTGATTCCTCACCCTAATGCTGAAACACGTCTTCACATCCCTCGCATTCCATTGCGCAGGAATGTCTAGAACCCCCATGCTAGGGTAGCTCATAATTACAGTTTGGTCAATGACTTAGCACAATCCATGGCTGCCATGTCAGTCTTAGAAGTCCTTCAAACTTGTCCCACTCAGTGGAAATCATTAATTTCCACCTTGGAGGCAGTCAACCCCACAGATACTCAACTCATCACATTTGATCTCGACAGTGGAGAACCTTGCCTCCCCGCTCTAATCACTTTTCAAATCCCAGTAAAAATTTGGAACATTACAGTTCATCAGTGCATCATCGATGAAGGTGCATCCACATGCATTATGTCCAAGTTTGTATGGCAAAAACTTGGTACCCCCAAACTTATACCATCTACCATTACCTTAAGAGATTATGACGGACGACCATCGTCTCCTGAAGGGCTCTTCCAAAATGTCCCTATAGAACTTGGGGGCAAGACCATTCTCATTGACATTGAATTTATCAATGCCCCACTCGATTATAATATCTTGTTTGGTCATAGCTACATGTACGCTATGAAGGTAGTTGCCTCTTCCTTCTTTCAAGCCATGATGTTCCCCCATAATGAGAATATCATTACAATTGACCAAGTCTCAGATTACGAGCCTACCCCTTCTGCCAACATCGATAACAAACTCCCTCTCATCCACACGAGTCATGAAGCATACCCACTCATTGAAATGGGTCCTAGAATTTTCAAAGACCCATCATTGTTAGGAACTTACCATGGTGCACCACCACTCCTTCATCCTTCCAATCAGGTATACATTGTATCATCCAATGGAACTGACATAGAGGATACCCTTCCTCCTAGGGAGGCTTCTATCATATCTGATGTCCCACTAGTCACAGAGCTCCCCCCTCATGAGCCTCCTACGAACTCGTTGACTCCACTAGTTCACGATTTCACCTCTCCCCAAGGCCATATCCTAGTTTGGGAGACAGTTCCCCAAGCCATTACTCAAATCCCCTTCTTCTACCCTCCACCAGGCGTACAATATTTCCAAGTAGCCACAACACTTACCCTCCCTAATATGGTGTTGGCAATTCTAGTTTGGTATTTACATCCACTAGAGATGGTTCCTCAACCATCCCTTCCCCCCCAAATGGAAGGAATCCCAATCACAATTCCTATACTCACTCCCACCATTCCCTCACCCCCACTCACTAACCCCCCTACCACAGCTGGGGGCAGGAGAAAGAATAAGGAGCCCACAACTCCACTTCCCCCATGTGTCCAACCTCCTTGCACACTATGTGAGAAAGATGGACACCCAACCAACAAATGCCCATCTCTACCTGAGTTACGTAACCTAATTCCACTCAATCAAACACCATCACCGCTCACCATTGTAGCAAGTACTTCCACTACCTCCCCTAACTCAAGTAGAAAAGGGATACGAACCAAATTCTCTTACGCTATATGTTCAGAAGATGGCCATTATACACACCATTCCCTAGCACTACCTCACTTCTGGCAGACAATAGTCGCAGTACGCCAAAGCTTCCAAAACGAACCCAATCCAGCTACATCATCCCTACCAAGAATCACTGACATCCATTATGACATGACTTCAATCAATGAATGTATGAGATTCCCTTCCTCTCTATGCAAATCCTTAGATCATTTTACATACCAATGTCCTATGATCATCGAATACAGGAAACGCCAATCGACCCTGATTCAAACCCCTACACCCCCTATAGAATCAATGGTTGACCTTACCTCATCACTAGAGATTCTTCATATCATTTCTCCAAACCCAGAGGCACTCCCTATTCCTCCGTGGTTCTTGGATGACTTATCCGAGGATTTACCCCCAAATCCCACCAAATTACTGCCCGATCATCCATAGTGTTAGTAAAACTGGGATGGCATTATGGACCCACCGTCCATATCTAAGCCCTTTTCCCACTTTCATTTTTTTGGTACAGGAGCCCATAAGCTCCATTTTCTGAACCCTCTTCGGCCTCTTACACAGACATTTCCATCAGGTTATCATTTTCCCTTTTCCTCGGTGGAGCATCTACACATGACACACTCAGGTACACTTGCTCATGTTCAAAATTATCAAATAAGTGCTTGTATGTTCGATTCTCTTCAGATATTGTTCACATCGGATATTTGGTTTTCATGTGTTCAGGTACTTGGTCATCATACATCAGTGAAACCCCTTCAGGTATATAATTAACACTGGCATGTAATCATTCTTGTTGAATCTCAATTGCATCTCCAGTCACACCCTCTGAAATTTTCCTTTAGGATCCCCATCTCTGGCTCTACAGTATTGACACCTCCATTGCATTTTGGGTACTGTCACTCGGTAGCACTCTCCCCCACATGAGTTTTCCCATTCATAGAACCCTTTGGCACTTTGACACTCATGTTGTTTTTCAACCCTTTAGGGATGGGAGTCCTAATAAGTCTTACACCATGTCGTGAATCAACCACATACTCCTTCTCCTCATTTTGCTAGCTTTCCCAATGGACTCCCAGATTATCTCTTCAAGGTTCTATGTTGACTGTGCCTCCACAGTATCATTAACCCTCCATTTCATTCACAATCAGTTTTCCCCTCCGCAAATTTCCCTCCATACCATCTACCTCATACAGAAACCCACCCATGGGGTCCCCAACCTCCACCAGTTCTCCAAGAACATTGCACCCTCACTGGCTCAACCATATTGCATTGGGGCATCCATTTTTGTATTTGTACACTCATCCCAAATTATTCTTTATAAATTGTAAAAAGCCTTTGTTTCCATCATTTACATATCTTTTTTTCGTCACCTTTCGCGACCTTCTTCCCTTTTTTGGAAAACGCAACCCATGTCACCCTTGTTTGGGGCATTCCTTATCATCTACTCCTGTTGACATCATCCATATACTCTGAGTATCCCATAGGCCACTTACCTCTGCTCTCTGAGTTTGTCCACTTTGTCCCACCTATGGCACAACTTATCCCATGTCTTGTTGTCCCCCTGAAACTCGACCTAGTTGAACGGTTGTGGCCACTTATACTTCGCATATACCCCCAACCAAGGGCAGTCTTGAGTATTCATACATCTTAATTTCATCCATGTACCTCCTCAGTTCTTAACCTCACCTAGTAGATTTCACAAATCCCTTTGCTTCTTGGAGTCGCGTCCCCCTTTTGTCGACATCAGCACAGTTTCCAGAAGGGCGACAGTATCTTGACTCTCATTACCTTTCCAATTATAGGTCTCGGACGGCATAGGGAGAAACACAATTGTTCCATGTTGTCATTGAACCCCATAAAATTCGACTTCAACACTTTCTCATGTTACGGTGGGTCTTACTTTGCGACTATTGGAGTTATTTCTTATATTTTCCGAAGACCTCTGAACTTGGATGGGCTATCAATGCCTACAGAATCCATGATACTTCTTACAGGTGTCATTGTCTACTGTTTAGAGTATGTTTCTCCTCAGAATTGTCTTCTAACTTTATCACGACCGCCCCCGAGGGTGTTGCAATTGTCTACATCAACACACTATTTCAGTTACTATACAACACCATTCCTTTTTGAGTTACATGACAAGAGCATGGGGCATGCCTGCCTCATTTGTACACAATTTATTTTTACACACCTTATGGAAGGTTGGGTCCTATAGGTTCCCTTCTCCCTCCAATGGGTCTCTCTTGATACTCTCACTATCGCTCTCTCTTACAACAACATTCTCAGTAGAAGAAACATTGATGAATTTCGTCTATACATATGCTCCTAACCTCATCCATCAGGGGGCATCTGTTATCACTGAAATTTCGTCCACAAATGGTTACAAGAATCCAGCATTGTCAAACAGTTACAAGGTCACCCATGGACCAAAATTACCACAAAAGCATTTCCAAAATTCCAAAACTATACAACCAGTGATAAAAATAAAGTGCGCTATGACTACACAGGGTGCGCACACACATGCGTTATCCATAAATGTAGGAAAAGTGCACATGCAGACGATGCGCGACTGTGGTCGCTAAAAGCCGCACACATATGAGAATGGTGTATTTATGAGATTGGTCAACCTCCCACCCACTTCTGGTTCAAATTCCAAGTTGATTTGACACCCAAATCTTGACTGAATCTAGTTAGGTGGCTAGTCAAAGACCTAAAAATGCCCTAAATAGCCTCTTTTTACACTACAATTTGGTTTCACAATACCTCAAAGAGGTGTTATAAAACAAGTCCATGGGTGCACTTCATTTTCAAGGAATTCATTAGCAAGGTTATGTTGTTGCTATTCTCTTGGGGAATCCTCTTTTCTCATCAGGAGTATACTAGCACCATTACAATGAGCAATCCATCTCACCTCTTGAGTGGATTAGCTTGGGATTCTTTCACCATTTCATTCAAAGTTGTAATAAGATATTAGTTGTGGGGGTCTAAGATCCCTCCCTTGGAGGAAGAAGGGACCCATAGTCCTCTTTATTCTTGGTGTTTTCTTTCACTAATATAATCCTTGCCATTGGTGACATGAGTCTTATTGTTTTTTTGTTCTTATGTCCTTATGCTCAATAGTTTAGTTGTTATTTTATTTCTTAGTTTAATTCTTAGTTTTTATTTTATGTTTCTTTCTCTAACCCTTTTCCTTTACAACTGTCTTTTTTAGCTAACCCAACTAAGCTTGTAAGCACCTTTGTTTTTCTCATTTAGGTGACAAAAGAGGCACAATAAATAGGTATCGTTTTAGTGATGGTTTCCATATTTCCTTCAACGTAAATAGAATGCGTAGCCAAAGTATTGATAGGACAAGTCTTATATCCAATCATAATCACAGTGAAATATCCTGCTTCAGTTCTTCTTAACTCTGGGAGAAAATAAGATCTGTGATGGAGATCATCCTAGGGTTTGTCTAGACTAGTCATTGCCTCAATAACCGCCTCATCTGAGGGAAGACTAAGTCTAAAGAATTACTATCGGCAAGTGAACCTTGATCCCAAATAGGCTCGAGAACCAGATCTAACTCCTGTGTGGGAGTCAGATCAGGGTCGGCAGAAGACTACTGGCTTATAGAGTACGCAACTTTTTCCACGAACAAAGGCATGGTCATTCCATGGTTCCCTGTCCCTTCCATCATAGCTGATGGGGAAGGAAGAGTCCACAGATTGTTAAAGTAATTCGTGCGAAATGACAAGATTTGAAATATTTCATCCCTAGGTTGGTCGGGAACAACCGATATGTAATGGACATTGTCAGTTGGAGGTGGGTAATCAAAAGTACCCATCAAAGGTGGGCACAAACCAACCCCTACATTGATGATGTCAAGCTAAGGGTTATCAATCATCGGGACCGTGGATACCCCCGATGAAGGGTTAGGATGGGAGAAGGATAACTGATCAATGGACACGATCCAACCCTCATGTGGAAACAACAACACCCAGAAACCTGTCGCGACCACTTCTTGCATATCATAGGTCCAACTCCTTTCTAACAAGATATTGTAGTTGAGAGACGCATCGACCACTTCAAGCTTGACGCACACGGTCTTCCTCCCCAGCTACATGGGGAAAGAGGGGATGATTCCATGTGGTCAGAATGAATGACCATCGAAAGTGGTAAGAAGAGTAGGTGACGGAGATAAAACGAGTTGGCCTATGGCCTTCCAACACACCAAAGTTATCATGCGTGTCGAGGCACCCTCATCAACCACCATGTGAAAAATGTTCCGAGTAAATGTTTTCATGGTGTAATCCACTACTATCTAAAATTCCACATGGTAAGTAAGATGAGGTTTTAAGTCGGTCTTATCAAGCATGATCGTTCCCGGATTACAAGTCTTAGTAGATCCTAAGGCAACTAACAAAGACTTTCTCTTGGAAGGGTAGCTCTGGAGGACTTCCAAATCAGACATCGCACAAGGGGTTTGTGACAAATCCTCCACCACAGAGTAATTTTGGGTAGCCCTTGCCTTTGGGTTGTGGGAATATTTTTTGAATGCACCTTTTAGGATGCATGTCATTTTTTTGCCCAACGTCTTCTCAATCTGGAGATGAAGAGATGGGTTTTTGGCTTCTTTACCCTTCTCAGAGGTGTTTGGCATTCCGTAGTTGCATTTCCTAGTTGTTAAGTCAATGATACCTTTGATCATGTACACATTCACCGATGAAGGATTACTCGCAGATGGAGGGGATCCCTGACTACCCTCTTCCGTGCTCGAAGAGGCTTGAGTTAAACTTTTCCCATTTGGAAATGGAT
This sequence comes from Picea engelmannii, assembly GCA_009831015.1. Lineage (NCBI taxonomy): Eukaryota > Viridiplantae > Streptophyta > Pinopsida > Pinales > Pinaceae > Picea > Picea engelmannii. Next base: position 653,612 of record ML778298.1, on the reverse strand, counting down.
TTGTTAACACGACAGGTATTTGTTGTGCCAATAACTTCTAGGCCTCCGCAAGCTGAGGGAACTGGTGATTCGGGTGGTCTTCCATGCAAAGATTGCAAGGATACTTCGACTTCTTCATTTATGTGTTTCCCCTACCAACATTATTGGTAGGTTTCTTATCCCCCTTACCCTTCTTTCGTTGTTTCTTCTTTCCGTCAGGCTGTTGGGTGGCCTTCGGGTTTTTTGATTGCACACTGTGTACATCTGACATCTGAGTAGGGGGAGCAGCTGAAAACATGGTCTGGTTGGCTATTGTCTATTGTATTGACAATTGCTGCAATTGATTCGATAACTGATCAACGGGCTTCGTTTGCGTTGAACCAACAATACCATCAGCATGTGGTCCAGATCTTTGTTTGGTATTGTCAAGTATTGACCGCAGTGCATCTGGAAATTTTTTGTAAAGTAAACCATATTGAGACTAAATCAGCTCAAGTTGTTGATCTCTCATTATCACCTCTTCTTATGAAAAGACTCTCGAGGTTGCGACGTCTTTAGATAACTAGGGTACCAAAGACCTAAGGAACCACTCAAGCAGGAATGTTGGTGGGACTGGTACTTTTATCAAACTCTTCTGGCATCTCCATTCTTGGATGTGATGTGAGATATGGTCTACTTTTGTCTGGTCAAAGTTGGCCAGCAATTCAGTGGAGGCGTTGTATCTCACATGTAATTGGAAATGGTTTAAGAAAGCCATTGCCAAATTGTCGAAGGAAGAGTATCTTGAGCACTTGAGCTCAATGTACCATTTTGCAGCATTCCCAATGAGAGTGCATTGAAACAAATGCAACTGGACAAAGTCATCTCTCAAAGAGTTGGACAAGAACCATAAATGGAAGGTAGTCACATGATCGCTTGGATATTCATTAGTCTTAACCTCAAACTTTGGACTGTCTGAAGGAAACTTGGTTAGCATAGGGGGCCAACACGGATCATGATAGATGGGATCGTTTAATAACCTTGTCAGTTTTGGCAAGTGCAGAGTTGCCAGAAACGGCAATTTGGGTTGTTGATTATAACCAGGGAAAATGGAGCCTGGAGTTTGGCTGGCACCAGGTTTCCAGGAAAAGTTAGGTTGTTGGCCAGGGTTCTGGTAATAACCATGGTCATGACCAGCATATGGATTCTATGTTTTTTGAGACGTCATCAACTGACTCCCATAATAGGATGAAAAGGGTTGGGCTTGCGTCACATTCCAAGGATTTTGGGAAGGGTTTCCCCCTGCCGATCTGATGGGCATAGGTGTTGAGATTTTCCCGGGGTTCCATTGGCTATGGATGGGGTTTCCCTCGATCGGCATCCCTAACAAGGGAACTGATCCCTACCATGGATTCCAAAGTCCTTGTGAGGAAGGAATTCCCAAGTTTTCTCCCTATGCAGGAATAGTTCCCTGCATAGGATTTTATTGTCCATAACCGGGGTTTCCCCTGGCCGAGACGGCAGCTGACGAAAATGCATTGTTACCAAACACATCGAACAAAGAGAATGGTGTCAAACCTATTGACAAGCTGTAAGAACAAAGTCCTTGACTACCTACTCCAAACGAACTATAGTTTACATTCGGCTTGACGGAGTGCTGACAAGCACCATCAAGTGAAGGGGATGAAGGAGGTATATGACCCCCTCCATAAGGGAAAGTGTTATAAGGAGATGAAGTGCCCCCCATGGATCATGTTAACTCCAAAAATAGCACCATCATTTTGGTTGGGTTTTATGGTGGATAGCATGGCTATTTATGGTTTCCTCAATTCATTGTTTAGTCTTTTAGCTGCAAAATTTTAGATTTTGGCTTGACTTAAAATTGTCATTTTTTACTTTCCACAGCTAACTTGTTTTCAAGGGTTGATTGTGCATTGTGGAAAGTGCCCACTTTCAACATCTAAGGAGATCATTTCATCATTCGGCGCGTTGTTGAAAGTGTCGAATCTTAAAAGGTTCGTTTAGGATTTTTGAATTGCAAATGGAAAAGTGACACTTAAACTTGCAGGGAACTTTTCAATTCCTTCCTGAGCTCCAATTTAAGATCTGACAACACCATTGGAAAGATGAGATTCTCTAGATGTCGATCGACTATTCACATGTGAAAAATGGATTTTTTATGACCGAGAAATTCAAATTTGAAAATCTGTCTGCTTTCAACAGCACAGAAGGCGGAATTTTTGACCCGTTAGCTGTTGAAAGCGGCGACTTTCAACAGCACGGGAAGCATTTTTTACGCGCTATGTGCTGTGGAAAGCCTGTAACGGCCAGAATATCACGATTTTCGCCCAGATTTGAAATTTTTGAATTAAAAGCAGATGAAACCATTGGGATTAGACAGGTGGTGGATTATTCCATCAAATCCAAAGGCT
>ML778298.1:609518-645915 GCA_009831015.1 Picea engelmannii | reverse complement strand
TCATTAAGTTATTCTGATAAGTAATCTCTTCATTGTGCTATCTTAGTATCCCATTGATCCACCTACTGAAAAATATTCAATTCTTAAGTTACCAGGCATACTTAGTTTACAACCCTAAGTAGTTCCCTGGAGTGATAACAGATCCTTTTAGAGGAGTGTTAGAGCTCCCTACCCCCAGACCTAAAGTCTATAGAGTGGAGTAGGAAAGGATAGAGTTCATATCGAAGCCAAGCATCCTGTATGAGAATGAAGGGGCAGTCACACTCTAGGTGAAAGGAGCAGTGATCATTGCCATAGATGATAGTGGACCATTGCCCGAGATAGAGGTGATCGAGACCATGGTGGTCCAGACTGGTGACGGTTGGTTAGGAGGTGGAACACTCCCTGTGGTGACAGTCATAGAGGGAGTATGAGAGTTCCCTGAAGAAGTAGCAACATTTGTCTCCATCGTTGCTTGTGACACTACCTGACGCTCGTAAGGTTTAACCTGTACAATGATGGGCATCGATAGATTAGTGATCAGAGGGTTATATGGACCAAGAGCTTCCACTTCGAGGTTGATAATGGTTGGTTCCTATGAAATCAAATTTTCTCCTGTTGGAGATGGGTCCTGCTCAGTTTGCTATGGCCGGGTCACCTCAAAAGACCCTTGTTGGTCTAGTCTTCGCCTTAGCAGTGGCGAGGGTGGCTCTAGATTAACTGGTGGCAGGCCAAGAATCCTTTGTGACCGATGGAGCTCCTGATCCTCCACGGTGTGAGAAGATCAATGACACACTAGGGATTTCTATTAATGTTTTGAAAACCAACACACACTAGAACAATATCCTGTGAGATAAGATAAACAAATCACTATCTAGTTGGAAGAAGAGTTACACCAACCAACACTAGAGAAACTGACCGATGCAAGTTCAACTTGAATACGGAGGCACCCTCTGGGTATACTCTGCAAAGTGTGGTCTGATGTCTACCCTAGGTACCATGGTATACCCTCGCAGTCACTCATGTAAGTCACTAAGATAAAGGAAATTAGGTTGCCAGCACGCGAACAATCACCAGGCAAGTATAGTCGATAGTCGGGTGGACTGCAATGAGCAGGGTATCAAGCCCAAAACCTATCAAGGGTATTGAAAGCAAGTGTTCCGGAATACAAATGAGGACCTAGAATGGATTCGAGACCCACAAAGCTCCGTGGAAACTATGATCAAAGGAATCCCAAGATAAGCCCTCTATATGTGTTCCCCACTACGCTTGGTCTGGCTTTGGAGGGGTTATCTCCGCTACCTTTCCTTACGTGACCTCTTTTTTAGCCCCTGTGTTAGATGAGGGTCTCGGATAAATTTCATGGTTACTGGACTTTCAAGCACTCCCTAGCTTAGACTCTTATGTTTGTTTTTGTAGCCTTGAATGGTTTCCTTTCCAATCCTAAATCAAGGCTCTAGCCTAGACTAAATTGATGGACCCTTCAAACACAAAGTCTAATAACTTTTAATTAAGCGTTAATTTTAGTGGTTGTCCTAATTCAAAAGGAATAGAAGTGAAATAAAGGATGTTCTTTAAGAGATGAAAGATAAGAGCATAAGATGATACTGGAAACAAAAGTACTTATTTCTTCACAAATAAATATTTGTCAATTTAAACTCTTTAACCAAACTTTTCATAACTACTTTTCTCGGATCTTTGAAAAGAAAAACTTAAAACAAGATTTCTCTCGACCATGAGCTACTTAATGTCCTAAGCATTCAAGTAAAGAACTTAAGAAAAAATTATTTTTCCTTGGTAAATGAAACAACCATCCTAAACTAATTTTCCAAACAAAAAAATGAAAGATTTTTTTTTATTGTTTTATGCTTCAAAACAAGAAATTTGAAAATGAATTCTTTTCTTTTCTTCTAAAGAAAAAAATGGAAAAATGACGAAAACTCAATACCAAGAAATGAATTCAGGCCCAAACGCATATTGCAGGGAGTCACTGATAATACCAAACAGGCAGATCAAAGCAGACTCACAAACTTGTCTAAAACCCCTATCAAAGAAACCGCAAGAAATATTTTGATGAAAATAAAGCTATGATGAGGTCAGACCTAGGCTACAGACTGCTATAACAGAGACCAAGGCTAGATCAAGAAAACCCCTGAGAAGTGTGACTTCTGATAGAGAAGAGGATGATTGCCTCTTCTATGAAAAAAATTCTCAATACAAGCACGCTACTGACACTTTAGCAACCAACGTATGTACGTGGGCTATCCAAAGGAAGGGCACATATGCATGCATGCAGGCCCTCTACAGGCTGCGTACACCTCTGTAACTTCTCAAAAACATGAAAACTAACAGTCAAGAAAAAGGCAGGGAACACTGGTATGGAAGACCAACATCCCTTAAAGACATAGAAGCTTACAGAAACTCAAAAACAATGAGTAAACTGATTCAAAAACACCCAAAAGAAATATCCCCAAAGACCCTAGAGGCATCCCTAGTATGGTTGCCAATTCTGCTATAGCGGGAAAACCCCTCTACAGACTACACCAGGGTTCTAAAATATAGGCAGATATAACTATCTAAAGTATCCTACTTTTTATCAACTCTCCTGACATTACCCCACATTCATACATAAAAGACAAAGTATAGGGATCCGGTAGGCATACCTTAAACTCCACATCCGGTGTCAATCCCTTTGCACTCGGTTGTTTCCTAACTGCAAGTCTCCTCCCAAGGTTGACCTACATTCACTAAAATACAAGCAAGAAACTACAAGCATGCATTCTATGTATGGATTAGTGGGTTAGACATCATAATCAAAAAATGTAAACAAAACATAAATATTTAAGACGTCATTTTGCGGGACGGAAAAAGTACTTCTTTATATTAATCTCACAAAATTCATTTACAACATGAGATCGACAATGCTCCTCAAACTTGGTCCTGGTCTCCTCTTCACCATGCACAAACCGCTTCCATGTGTTCTTCTCCTTTTCATTTCTCTCTAGGGAAATGGCAAGGATTTGCAAAAGAGGAAGATGGTATTCTGGCTCAACTCATAATGTGGTTGAAAAATATTGGGGCAATGGGGGAATATTGAAATGGGTAGAATTTTTATGCTCTCATGCTTCCTTTTGGAATGGGGTCCCAAAACCTTCTTTTATAGGATAGGTTTTGGGGGCTATAAAATTGAATATGGATACAGGTTGGGGTGACTAGCTATGGGCAGTCAAACGGTTAAGTAACGGCCCGGAAACCTGTATCCATATTCAATTTTCTTTTTTCATGATTTTTTTTGAGTGTATGTGAGTTGTAGTGGTTCAGAAAGCGTGTGTACATGGGAAATAGTGGTGTAGGGTGAGTACACCTTCAAAACAATGGTTTTTAGAAAAGTTGTTCAGTGATGGTTTGGCAAATATAGAAAGTAAGATGGCATGATTCCAAGTATGCATGTCTAGTGCAGTTTAGGGTTATAACAAGACCGGAGACATCCAAGACTTAAGAAACGCCTCAGAAAAGATTTCTTTAGTATCACCTGGTCGAGGGGGTGATGATGAAGTAGAAGTGATAAATGGGAAAGAAGATGAGTAGAAGAAAGGTGAAGTAACACCTCCTAGATGAGGTTGATCCCTTGAAGAAGAGGAAGGTTTCTCCCCCGAAGCACTCTTCCCAAAAGAAATCCAAAGCCACCTTGACCAAGATGCAGACTGTGCTCATTGTTGATGACTTTGACTTCATCATCGTAGTTGTAAACAACACCTTACAGGAAATCTTGCAGAAACAGGAAGCCAAGCAGGAGGCGATGTACGAAAGAATCAAGGTCGAACTCCGAGGGGTATAGCAAGCCCTTCACTCCATTCACGTAGTGTCCATTGCACCCCTTCCATCAGGAGAACCAGAGTTGGGAAATGAGACAACCCAACTCCGCCAACTAGCTGATGCGACCGAAGCTCTCCTTTGTCATGCACAGGAAGAAACAGATCAGGCCACCCAAGACCTGAAGCAAGTGCAAGAAGTAATCACAAAACAACATCGAGTTATGGAGCAGGAGAAGGTTGTTCTCCAGACAAAGTTTGAAGAGGAGAAAGTGAAAATTCAACAAGAAAAAGAGCAGTTGCTCGCAGAGCAACTCGAAGTGAAAGAAGCAGTCAACAGAGAACTTCACTCTATGACGAGCTTAGAGACAAAGGAAGAATATCATGTCAAGCATCAAGTAAAGTAGCTCATGGAAGTTATCCAGTAGCTACAGCAAATAATATCAGACTTAGAGCTCTGCATAGTGCCCAACACTCCACAGGAGGTGAGAGATCAAAGAGATGCAACTACCTAGAGCGCAGTTGAGAGAATAAAGGCCATTGCCATGGAATGTAAGAAACTAAGTGATCATAGTGCCTAGATGTATGAGAAACTCACTGAGAATTTGGAATTAAAGGCACTGGAGTCACAGCTCCAGGAGGTGAAGAAGAAAGCAGAAACACTACATGCGTATTTTAATCCCATGTCAGTTGTTGAAAGGATGAAATGATCCCAAGAGAAGTGCATTGCTCAACAATAGGTCCACACCATTTAGAGAAGAGTCATGGAAGTGACTCAAAGACTCCAACCTATACAGGATGAGGCTTGCCAACTATTCTCAAAGATCGAAGGCTGAGGAGAAGAACTAGAACAAGTCGTCACTACAGTTGAAAAGCTCTTAGATGGACCTATCAACGAAGTTGTTATCCAAGAGTTCGTTGAGCGGGAGGCCATGGAACAACAACAAGTCGAAGCAACTCGAGCTAATATTGAGGCTTTTGAGGCAGAATTACCCAGATCAGAGTGACTCGGGACGAGTCATAGGTGAGTGTTGGGGGCATGTTGGCCCTTGACCAAGTTTTGAGGATTCTTGGTCATGTTTGACCTAGTTTTAGGACTTCAATAGGCTATCGAAGGCGGAGTGAAAGATGAAGCGGAGATCATGGGATCTCGGCCCCTCTTTAGGGCCTTTTTGGGTTTTTGGGCTATGTAACGGGTATGGGATGTCGGCCCATGGGTCGTACCTGTGTTTAGGCCCTTTTTGTAATGTATAAATAAGTAGATAGGTGATGTAAGAACTAGACCTAGTAAACCGATGGTTGAGTGCTAGTACTACCTATGTGCAAGAGGATATGATTAAGACTTGCATAGCTAAGTGAAAGTCATATGTAGTGCTATTTGCACAGACTATGTGAAGCTATGTGCCTAGATCTACTTGAGGAAGGAGGATCTAGCGAAGTGTGTGCAGATGTCATGTCCTATGTCGAGTAGTGTTCTGGTGCTTTGTGCCTATAAGATGCTTGACAAATATAATAAAGAGAAGAAGAGTTGGTGGACGTAGCCCCAGGGTGGTGGTGAACCATGTATATCCTATGTTGTGAATGCTTTGTGCTTTATGGTTTCTCTCTTGTTTATATGATTGAATGCTTAGTGTGATGTTATATGATAGATGAATATGATATGATAGTTTAGTGTTGAATAATGTGAATGAATTTCAGATATGATATCTATGTGTGTGCTTCATGCTTAAATCTATTGGATTTGTGTGAATACTGCATTGATATGTTGTTAGGGTTTAGCTGCGCTATGAACTAAATCTTAATACTAATGGACTGTGATAACTAAGTGCTTTGTTAAGGTGTTACAATCATAGATCTGTATCCCAGCTAAGGTTGCAGACACTGGAGTCCTGCAACCACCCCTTCCTCTACCTCGGGTGAGACTTCATATGCTTCATAGGTGTTGTCGAAAGGGAAAGTAGTTAGGGTTTTTTTTGTCCGTTATTGTAGCGTTGAACCCTGGGTCTACCCCTGTGCCAATAGTTTTGTTATATTCTCCTTTAATATCCTGAAACTTTTCTCATCTTCTTCTATCTACTTAAAATACTTGTGCCTCTTCTTCAATGTATCTAATATTGGTGTACAAATTCCACTAAAATTTCTAATGAACTTCCTATAGAAACTTGCTAATCCATGGAATCTTCTCACCTTGAATATGCTCCTTGGAGATGGCCATTCTCTAATTTATCTCACTTTCTCTGGATACATCTTCAATTCATTTGAAGAGATTACAAAACCCAATTAAATGAATTATGTCTTCATAAAAGATGATTTCTTCAAATTTATCAACAACTTCTCCCGCTGCAATCTTCTCATCACTAATGTTAAGTGTCTCAAATTCTCTTCTTCAATTTTACTGAAGACTAATATATCTTCTAGATATACAATCACGAACTTACCAATGAAATCTTTCAATATCTCATTCATCAACCTCATAAAATTAATTGGGGCATTTTTCAAGCTAGATGGCATAACAAGCCACTCATACAACCCTTCATTTGTTTTGAATGTTTTTTTCCACTCATCACCTTCTCTCATTCTTATCTGGTGATATCCACTCTTCAGATCTATCTTTGAAAAACAAATTGCTCCACTTAAACAAGCCATTAAGTCATCCATCCTGGGTAAAGTAAATATGTACTAGATGGTGATATTTTGTATGGCTCTTGAGTATGTACACATTCTCCATCCTCCATCCTTCTTTAGACTCAACACAGTTGGTAATGTGCATGGACTCAAGCTATCTCTGACTAAACCCTTGTCCATTAAATCCTAGACTTGTCTCTTTACCTCCTCATTCTCTTGAGGTGGCAGTCTGTATGTTGCTTTGTTCAGCAGACTTGCTCTTGGTATTATATCAATGTGATGGATGATACTCCTGATGAGTGGTAATGAGCTAGGTAATGCATCCACTACTATGTCAACAAAATTCTCCAACAACTCCTGGACTTCTTCAAGGAGATCATCCATAGAATTACTTGTAAGGAAAAATCTGGGTTTCCTCACCACAACAAATTGCATCTCTTGTTCTTTCTTGACTTCACTCAGGATTTCCTTCCCACTCGTGAGAATTATACTTGTGTTGGATTTTTCCTCTATTGGTAGTAACAATTGTGTCCTACCATTTTTCTCCAAGGTATAATTATTTTTTATCCCATCATGAATGACATTTCTGTCAAAATGCCATGGTCTTCCGAACAAAACATGACATACATCCATGGGAATCACATCACACAAAATCTCATCTCTATATCCTCCTATCATAAATTAAACTAGGCATTGTTTATTTACCATTACCTAGTGTCATTTTTGAAACCATGAGACTCTATATGGACTCGAATGTACAGTTGTATCTAGCTCAACTTTATCCACCATTTTTGTGGATACTAAGTTATTAGTGATCCCATTGTCAATTATCACCTTGCATACTCTGTCTTTTGTCTTGCAAGCAGTTCTAAAGAAACTATTCCTCTCCACTGGTTTCTCCACCTCTTTCTCTGGCTTCAAGAGAACCTTATTCATCATCAAAGATCTCCCATCTTCTGCACCTTCTGCTTCAACATTCTTCTTCTATGCTTATGAAATGTGATCTTCACCTCCTACTTCATTTTTTATCTCAGAGCAATCCCAATACATGTGTCATGTCTTTTCACAGGCATAACACTTCACTTCTCCTCTTCTGCCTCTTCCTCTTCCTCAAGGAAAAGAATTTCTTCCACCATATTTTCTCCCTCGAGAACTTCCTCCTCTTTATGATTGACAGTGTGGTTTTTCAGTCTCAACCCTGGGCTTCTATGCCTTATCATGGAAAATTCCCTTTCCTCTATTTAGATTCATTCCTCTACTTCGTTGGCTCTATTTTCTGGCCAACGTCTCCTCTACCTTCAGTGCAATCTGATAAGCATCCTCCATTTTCCTCACTATCGTCATGTTGATTTCATCCCGGATTTCATATCTCAAGCCATTTATATACCTAGCAACCTTTCATCATTTTTTTCTCTCTGTCCAGCCCTGATGTTCAGCTTATAAAACTCCTCTTTGTACTCTTTCACTGTCATTCCCTTATGTCTTAGGTTTTGAAACTTCTTGAATAGATTTATCCGATAGTCCTTGGGTATGAATTTATCCTTTAGCTTAGCTACCATTCTATCCCATCTCTTAATATTTTTCTTGACTTTGCATATTCTATCAGCCTATAGTTCATCCCACCACAATGTTGCATGTCCCTTCAACCTGGTGATATCATGTTTCACCTTCTTCTCCTCATTAATGTCTTCATAGTCGAAGTAATTTTCCATGGATCTTATCCAATCTAGAAATTCTTCAACATCTAAATTTCCTTCATACATATGGATGTATGTATTTTCTCTAACTCCCAAATTGATAACTGCTTTCATCAAGCGCTCCTCTACAACATCTTCTCTTATACATCCTTAAACTTCCATTTCTTCTCTCTCTGCATCATTGACGTCTCTAGAATCAGGTTCTCTCCTTTTTATTGTATCCATAGCATCCAACCTTGTGCAAAATTCTCTCATATCCCTTTCCACATATCAATTTTCTACATGTGGCTCTGCACGTCTTATAGGAGGCATTATGTTAACATTTTCTTCACACACAGAGCACAATTTGAGGCACTGATACCACTTGATCCATCCCCGCTTCTCTCCTAGGGGTTACACGACCTCTCGATCAAGGATATTCAAAAGGTTGAGATGAATTAGATCCTTGGGACCCTGCTAGCCCCCAAATTGATTTAACACAGACCTTTTATCACCTCAGGCACAGGTCATATGGAACCCGCGGGCCCTTTTCTTAACGCTCCTTAAAATTTCAAAATTGACGAGTGCTAGCTCCTTCTACTAGCCCCTCTCCACATGCGACCTAAGGATATGAATCGGGGCTAAAAATCCTAAATCACTTCGCAACTTCGGGCTTCAGGAGTTTTTCAACCTCCACCCTTGTTTGCCTCTGAAGTACCTTTGTGTCGTAAGACATGGATCTCTGTCGTGTTTCCTCCTAGATCCGACGGTCCAGATCTCTTCAGCCTTCATGACCTCGTGAAAATTGCACTTTTCTCCACACAATTTCTCCGAAGCTCTATCTCCTGAATTCTCTAATCCACTACCACGTATCCTCCTCGCGACCAACAACTAGGATTTACTTTGCCTCTTCTTTGATCCCCACTCTTTAAACACTTTCAAACCTCTGAACCACGAAGTGTCGAAGGACTCCATGGCTAACCTTCATGAAACTCTCCTAGATCTGATGGTCTAGAACAATCCCTCTTCCTCTTGAAAAGATCTTTCTCTTTAATATATGAAATCTTAAAGGGTTCCTCCCTATTAAAGGATTCTAACCTGATATCTCTTCTGAGCTTTCTCCTCCTTCTAACTTTTACTCCTTAGATCATTTTCTTCGACACTTAGTCAAAATTGACCCTTTGCATGCCTTGCAATAGGTCTTCCTCCATGACTTAGCTTCTTTGTGGGAGAATGTGCAGACCTTGCAACAATTCTTACACTCTTTTGCAAATACTCTTAAGTTACTCCTCCTGAGCTTCTGAGTCAAAAGAATCTGTCAACGCACTCCTTGTGAACAATATGCACTCCTTTCATACAAAAATTCAAGTTATCTCTTCTAAGATTTTGAGTCGCAACAAACTCTATCAACACACACCTTGCAGACACTTATGCACTCCTTGCATAAAAAATCTTCACTTTATCTCTTCTGAGCTTCTTAATCGAAATAGACTCTGTCAACGCACACCTTGTGGGAACTATGCACTCCTTGCACAGGATCATGAAGAAAAACAATTGAAACTTATCTAATATCTCACATATTCATACATTCGACCATGTAATGCATTCATAACATAAGAACAAGTAATAACCGAGAATTGTAATTAAATATAAATCCTACCATTCATTCATTCAGATAGACACAGTAACAGCAACACCAAACATTTGGATCAACTCTTCTATATTATATTCATTCAAATGATATGTATAAGGGCTCATACAATGCTCTTCAGTAGCTCAACAATTCTCAACTTCAAAATAACTTTCAGCAGCCTTCAACTAAATTGAAACAACCTCATTTGGGCATACAATACATTTATTTATACAAAAGGGCTAATAGAGATTTTCCCTCTGACTACCTTAGTGCTATCCTATCAAAATAAAATATTTCAACTACTAAGTCTTTATTACAATAAATGATTGGTACAAACAGATAAGAGAGAATGCTTCAGATCTGTATTGTAACTAGGTACATTAAAGGAAATATGATCTCCATCGATCTCATGCGATGGGTCAGCCTCTAAACATTTAAGAAGTTCTTTAATTACAATATTTTCAAGATATTTGTGTGATATTCCATTCTTAAATTCAAAATCATTTCAAAATGAGCACTAGGGTGCTGAGTTGTCCTCCACTCATGATTTTATGAAGATTCTCCTGCATTATCTAGTTAGGTGGGAAGATGGTAGAGGTGGATGTCGAGGTGGTTGATGTGCCCCTTGATTATAACTTGTTACTAGGATGCAATTGGACTTACTCTATGACTGCAAACATATTTTTTGTATTTCGTACTCTTTGTTTTCCTCACAATGGGAAGATTGTGACGATTGACCAATTTTCCTTTGCGTATGATATTCACAATGCATTTGTTGGACCGTTGATCCCTGTGATTGGAAATTCTCAGCTGACAACTGATAATATTGGTGTCATAATCTATTCATACCTTATGGGTACCTTCGACTTCATGGCACTGATTCACCATATTTACGCCATGTCTAGTAGGCTCATTTTGTTAGAGAGGTATGTTCCTTTACGCACTTCCTATTTTAACGATCCTCTGATCCTACCTTCCTTGAAGACATATTGTGAATGTTAGTCACATTCTGGAATGGCCATGCCACTATCGGCAACAAATATTGTGTATCAATTTGTTCTTGACTCTTCCGTCGATATGGATCCTGTTACCTCGTAGACGAGCGAGGAGGACCTTGTCCTGGCACCCATGTGGGCCACTTCGTCGTCTTGTTCACATGACTTCCTCGATGAGACTTTTCCTTTAGATGAAGCTATCATTGAGGCCATGAATGGTTCTAACAAACCTTCGGATGATATGCATCATCGCTCTTATTTTCTCCTAGAGCTTGCTAGAATTGAACAAGATTACTTTAGATCTAATTTGAGCGAGATATTTGGTCACACCATAGTTCCACTTATATGCATGACATTTATTCCATAGTAAATATGGCGAGTATCTCCCCTACCGTCATGATCGATATCTCTCATATCCTTGGAAATATTGAAAATGTATGCATCAGTGCGGATTGTTCGCCAAACGAAATTATTATCTACAACTAACTCTTCAAGGAATTATGAGATGTATTTTCTTGTTCATATGAAGAGAGGCCAGGAATTGACCCTCGAATTTTTGAACATGAGATTAAAACTTACCCGGATGCTAAGACTGTTCAACAACATCTTAGATCTTTCAATCCCTGGAAGGCCTCTGCTATTAAGGCATAGGTAGAAAAACTACTTAATGTTGTCTTTGTCTACCTATTTCCCTTGACTGAATGGGTATCCAATCCCATTCCTATGAATTAAAATCAAGGAACCATCCGCGTATGCATGGAGTTTTGTGACCTGAACAAAGCTTGTCCTAAAGAGAACTTCTCAACACCCTTCCTTGACCAGATTCTCGATAAGTGTGCAAGAAGTGAAATTTTTTTCTTTCACGGACATATTTTGAGGGTATAACCAAATTCAAATTAAACTCGAGGACCAACACAAGATGACATTTATTTTCCCTTGGGGTACTTTCACATACCAGAATATGCCTTTAGGCCTTAAAAACACCGGAGCAACCTTCCAACTTGCTATGACCTTCGTATTTCACGATCTCAAGCATATAGTCAAAGCCTATCTTGATGATATTGCTGCTCACTCCCATAAGAGAGTGGATCACCCTAAGCACCTTCAGCTAGTGTTTGAAAGATGTCAGCATTATTGCATCCGGTTGAACCTTCATAAATGCATCTTTTGCATTAGGTCAGGACGTCTTCTAGGATTTTTATTCTCTGAGACTGGGATCATGGTAGATTCATTAAAGGTTGAGGAAATACTTTGATTTCCTCCCCCACACACTATTCGCCAACTTCATGGTTTATAGGGGAAATCTAACTCTTTACGATGGTTTATAGTGAACTATGCCAATATTATTAAGGTTTTCATGTGTCTCTTGAAGAAGACATGCATTTTATCTGGGATGAGCGAGCCCAGGAATCCTTCGATGCTTTGAATAAAAACTTGGTATCTACACCTTTGCTGAAGTCTCATGACTACAATAGATATTACTTTCTTTATGTCACTGCGTCCGAAGAGACGATTGGTATGGTGTTGGTTCAGCAGGATGATAAACTCTATGAGCACATCATTTACTATCTTAGTTGAAACTTAGTCGGCCCTGAACTCAAATATTCTCATGTTGAAAATATACCTTTGGCTTCCATTCACGCAATCCAATGGTTACAAAATTACATATTTCTTTGAAAAACTATTGTGGTTGTCGATGTCAATCCATTTTAATACTTCCTTATCAAGCATATCATAAGGGGAAAGTACAATAAATGGATTTTCATCCTACAAGAGTTCTATATCGATTTCTCTTCAGCGAAATCCAAGAAATCACTAGTGTTTGTTGAGTTAATATCTGACTTCCCATGATTAGATGAGGAAGTTATTCATGTTGATTCATTTGTAGATGAACACATTTTTCTTGTCTCGTCATTAGACCCCTGGTATGGAGACATTGTTCTCTATCTTCAAACTTTGAATTTCCCTCAGCATCTCTCATGAGATGACCAATGGTGTATACGATACCAAGCTAATAACTACCTTATCATTGGTGACACTTTCTATTACCGAGGCATAGACAATATCCTGCATCATTTTTTAACTCATGAAGAAATCGATTATATTCAAAACCACTGCCATAGTGGGGCTTGTGGTGGTCATCTATCCAGGCTTGTGACAACCCAAAAAAATTTGCAAGCCAGTTATTTTTGGCCATATATCTTTAAATATTGAATTGAAGTGGTTAAGAATTGTCACCCTTGTTAGGTGTTCACTCCGAAAATGCACTCGCATCTAGCCCCTCTCCATCTAGTCATTACTGTTGGTCCTTTCATCAAGTGGGGGGTGGACTTTTTGGATTGCAACCCAACTTTGGCTAGGGGGAATCAACACATTATCATGGTCATAGAATAATTTACTAAGTGGATTGAGGCCATTCCTACAGTTAACTCCAACGAGAAGATTGTTTCCTTCTTCGTATTCAATCAAATTATAGCCAGGTTCAGAATTCTGAGTGAGATTGTCATTGATCATGGAAGTCACATTCAGAATGGTCACTCTAAGTGAGATCTAAACTAGGTTTTAAGAATGGTCATTCTTCCCCTTCCTACCCCCAAGAAAATGGAAAAGTAGAGACTGTGAACAAGTCTCTCAAGACCATTTTGCATAAAACTATCAGCCAGATCAAATATGATTGACATATCATGCTATATCCCACACTTTGGTCATACCAAACCTTGGTCAATACTTCCATAGGTTTTTATCCTTTCCAGTTAGTATACGGTTTGGATTCGATATTTCCTATTGAATGTGAAATCCCTTCTTTTAGATTGGAAGTTACACTTCTACCTGACACTTTCAATCTCGAACGATGCCTCGTACAACTGGAGAGTCTAGATGAGCAGTGTCGATATGCCTCTATAGTTATCGAAGCGAATAAAATACGTGTCAAGGTCTAGTACGATAAGTCTCTCTATCCTCAGTTGTGTTTATTGACTGGGTTGGTTTTCATTGATGTCAACCCTTGAAGAAAGTCTAGTAGAAACTTTTGGTAGCACAAAGGTTTGGGTAATGGACCCAAGTTTCTTTGATGGATAATGGTATAACTTTTGATATATTTGTAGGAAAGACTATTATAGTTAGATAGTACATGTCATTCCATTTCCAGTGGTGTGTGGAATGTGACATAACTCCTCACGGTTAGAGAGTTATGGCCATGTGAAGTTGGAGAATCCCCATGAGTCATCTAGAAGCCCCAAAAGGTCAAAGTAGTCAAAGTGGTTGCAAAGAAGAAATTATTTAAATAATAAAGTGAAGTGATGAGTGTACTATAATTCAAATTGGATAGAAAATAAATTATTTAAATAATAAATTTAATGGAGAAATTACTAAGTGGACAAGTGGTTGGAAGTAGGTTAGCCCTAAAATAAGGAAAGTAGATTAAGATGGTTAGAAGGTAATTTAAATAATAAAGTGAAGTGATGAGTGTACTATAAGTAAAATTTTATACAAACAAAATTAATTAAATAATAAATTTAATGGCGAAATTACTAAGTGGACAAGTGGTTAGAAGTGGGTTAGCCCTAAAATAAGGAAAGTGGGTTAAGATGGTTAGATGGTAACCCCTTGAGGAAGCTACATGAAAGTATAAATAACAGGGAAGGGTCTCTCATTTTTAATTACACTTGAGAATATCGAATATATACAAGTTACTGAGGTAACCAAAGGATATCTAAGACGAATTTCAGAGGGAAGATGAAGTAAAGAAGGCTGAAATTCAAGGAAGGATAAATTCTTTTGATGATGCTTTCTAAGGTATGTTATTTACAAGTCATCTCACCATTTTCACAATAATTGTTTTTCTAGAATGATTGAGACTACGAAATAGGAAGGTTGTTGAGTCATATCCAAGTATCTGTGATAAAATTTTCAGCTTTTGGGTCATTGTATTTTTGGAGTTACACTCTGTGGAAAATAGGGTTTGTGGTTAGTCCTGAAACTAGTCTAAAACAGGTGTTTCGGGTAAAAACAACATAACTTATTCATAACATATCCAAATTTAGTAAGACCAAATGTATTGGTTAGAGTACATTTTTTAGTATTCGTTGTACCTTTTTTAGATCCATACAACAAATATTCCTTACGGTGCATGCTCTACAAGTTCGCTCTCTAGAATAAGCCAGAATTCAACAAGGTATGCCATTTTTTCTATAACTCCTTTTATGAGAGGTTCCAAGTAGTGAAACCTGGAGGAATTCATAAAATACACTGAATAACATTGTGTACTATTTTCATATATTTATTCATTACAGGTACATAGTTATGATTATTGCAAGTTAGGGTTTTTGACTAATCCAAAACTCGTCATGTGAGACTAAAGTAAAATTTGATGAAAATGCTAGTCTCTTATTAAGGAAGGTTTGAAGGTATGTGATCATATACATCAGGTCTAATACAGAGTTACTGTTGGAAAATTAGTTTTTTTCATTGATTTCAACCCTAGTCATTGGTTTTGGATCGCAAGATTGATGAATGTATTTGGACATGAAGGATAGTGCACATGCAGACACAACACAGATGGATGGATAGTATACATCACGTTGTTTCTGATGGTAGGTGGCACATCATGTGGATCCTCATGGTTGAGGAGAAATGAATTTTTGAAGATGACAAAGTGACTTGAAGAAGGAAGTACAGGTTGGCCCTGAAGATAATTAAAGAAAATAATTACAAAATAAGAAAGTGTCAGGTCAACCCTAATGATAAAAGGAAGTGACATAAAGGGTATAAATACATCTCATTAAACATTCAGTTTTCAACACACACAAGTTTGTTAATGAACAAGAAGATATAAGTCAAATTTCAGAGGAAATCTGAAGTAAAGAAGGTCGAATTTCAAGGGAGTATGAAGTATTTTGGTGACGTTTTCTGAGGTATGTTATTTACAAGTCATATTGCCATTTTCGATATAATTTGTTTTCTAGAACGATTAAGGTGGTGAAATTTCTATGGTATTGAGAAGACATGTATAGGTACCTGTGGTAAAAATTCCATCTCTTTATTCGCTACAATTTTGGAGATACACTCTGTGGAAGATATGTTTTTTTACTAGTCCTGAAGCTAATCATAAACATGTGTTCTGGGTAAAATAGTCATAACTTCTTCATAGAGAATCCAAATGAAGCAAGAAAAATTGCATTGGAAATATTACAAGATGTGGTTTCTTGTGTGATAATTTCAGAATCTGATTTTAAATATTGAGTGCGAGGAATTATGTGCAAATTCGCTCTCCTCAATAAACCAGAATTGAATAAGGTCTACCATTTTCTCTATAACTCATTTTTGGGGAGGATTCAAGGAGTGAAAATTGGAGGAGTTTCAAAGAATACATTGAGTTATATTATCTACAGGATTATAGTATTCTAAGAAGTGAATAATTTCATAAGTTTAAGAAGTCTCGGGAAGCATTATCAGGTTCAATGTGATGGTTGGTTGATGGTGATGATTTAATGTAATGTTTTATTATCTCTCATATATTCATGGGTTGAACGAAGGGGAAACGATGGAGAGGTCAACCCTCTCTTGATATTGGAGGATTGTATATTCCTTTTGGAGGTTTATCCCTCCCTTTATATTTGTAAGTTGTAGCTACCTTTCGAAGTCATTACTTCCCTTGAACAATAACTATTGGTTATTTCTCATATACTGTGCATGGTGTATTGTGGTGTATTGGTGTAACTCTTCTACTATTGTTCATTTCTTATTGGATATAATTGAATACATAATTTGGTTGAAGTATAAGTTGAAAAAGGTTTTTAAATTGTACTTGATACTGATTCACCCTCCTCTCAGTATCAATAGTTACAAATAATATTTGGATGATGAAATTGATGAGGGGTTTTGGTTGAGGTATGTTAAAGATATAGGTTGTATAATAGTGAGGTTGTGGCACATCATTTTATCTAATGGTTTATGGTATTTGTTTATGGATAGCATGATGTATTTCTAGAGAACTTTTTATGGTTATATTGGTATATCTATTTGGTATATTGTTGAGGAACAAGTTGGTGCATGGTTGATGCACTTATTTATAGTACAAGTTGAATATAGGTTGTTTAGACAGGTTATTGTGACATGTTATTTGTATAGGTTTGGTGCATGGTTGATGCATTTCTTTATAGTATAGGTTGAGGTACAGGTTGATGTATGGTACATGTTGGCATAGGTTATTGGTACATGTTGTTACAGGTTGATTACATGTTGATTGGTATAGGTTTACAACAGTATATCTCACAGTGATAGTGTGCCAGTGGTTCCATCATTCTACTTCTATGTCAGGGTGGTTGGATGAGGCAAGAACAGGTGGTTGTATCCACCTTCCGGTTGTAGCTGGAGAATATAGGGGGTTGTATCCTCCTTCTGGTTGTAGCCATAGAATTGGGGAGTGGGAGCTTCCCTCAGGTTGTAGCCTAAGAAACTAGGGGGTTGTAGCCTCCTTCTAGTTGTAGCCAGAGAATTGGGGAGTTGGATCTTCCTTCAGGTTTTAGCCTAAGAAACTAGGGAGTTGGAGCCTCCTTCTAGTTGCAGCTAGAAAAAAAAAGGAATTTGGTGCTTCCAATGAATGTAATTCTTAAAGACTTATAAGAAAAATCATTATGTGGTTTTCTCCCACTTTGGGTTTACATGTAAAAACACTGGTGTACTGTGTATGTGTATGATTGCTCATTTTTTCATTTTTTATTTACTCTACAACTATTGGATGATAATGCTACATTGATATAACACTTGCATTTTATGGTTAAAAAGGATTAAATTTCTCTGTTATTGATTCAACCCCCCTCTAAGTAATCTAACTATTGGTATCAGAGCAGGTTCCTTTATGAAATAGTTTAACCATTGGCAGGAGATCATGGATTATTCTAATAATGGAGTATCATTGTTTAATGGTCATAATGGTTTAAAGTATGACTTATGGAGTGGAAGGATGAAATTATTTTTAGAGGAACATGGGTATTATATTTGGCTATCAGTCATTACAGGATATGATAGTTCAAAAGGGGAAAAGACTGCAGCCAAGAAGGAATTGAAGAAGAATAACAAAATATCAATGGATTTCATCCGAGAAGGATTACATAATATGGTAAGAGAAAAGGTTGGTAAATGTTCACTAGCCAAAGAAATTTGGGATAAGTTACATGACATATATTCTTCACCCATCGTAGATTCATAAAATGCCAAATAATATGTAGGTCTAGATCAAGAAGAATATGTTCACCATGTCAAACAGATTCAGAAGATGAAGAGTACATAATCAACAGAGGTATGTTGTTTTGCTTTAATTGTGAAAAATGTGGACATCTTGAAATAGAATTTCATGAGATAGAAAAATTAATTGAAAAGGAAGACAATTATGAAGAAGAATTGATCAGTTCTTTAGATGAACTAAGAAAATAAAGAGAAGAAAACAAGTCACTCAAGAAGGAATTAATGAAACAAAAGGAAATTGCTCACATTTTTGAAGAAGCCGAACAGGTCATCAAGAACTTAAGAACTCAGCCAGAAGAAGCCAAAAATATTGAAGAAAATATTAAAGATCAAAAACAGTATTTGGAAGACAACATAGCAACACAGAAGGAAGAAGCAGAAATGAGAGAGAAGATATTGACAGATCATCTAAAGGAAAGAACTAACGATCTAAACCATCTTGAGGTGGAGTTTGGTCAAGAAGAGAAAGGACTTGAAGAATAAATAATCACATTAAAAATCTAGCTTGAAGAAGCGAAAAGAATAGAAGAAGTCATGAAGTCTCAAATAATGAAGAAAGAAGAAGAGGTTGAGAAGCTTGAAGAATAATTTGTCACATTGAGAAGTAAAATTCTCAAGCTCAACAAGAACGTTGAAGAGACAGAAACATCCACTTCACTTCTAGAGAATGAAGAGAATCACTCTAGGTTGCTAGAGAAGAAGAATGAAGAAAATAAAAAGAGTTATGTAGAAGTACTCAAAGGAAGGAATCATGGTCAACCAGAATCTAAAAAAACTATTGAAGATACATATTCAAGAAGACCATCCATGTTCAAACCACAAATAAGCTTCAATCATGATCATTCAAGGAATAAATTCAGAAGGAATACACCACAAATACGATCATTCACTCTCAGGTATGCAGATTTATTTTATGGTCATTGTTTTTATTGTATTAATTTTGGAAAATTGTGACAGACCAAAGAACCATCCTTAGAGAAGCTTGCAGAGTTTGAGTAGATAGATCCAAAGCAGTTAGTTAGCAGAAGTACAATTAGTTGTAGTAGTGAAGACTTCATGATAGTATAGTGATAAATGGGTCAGCATTATGGACAGTTGTGCGGTAGAGTCTTGGACAGTATGGGCATAGATGGATTTGTAATAACACTTAGCAGGTTTGGATAGATATATGATAGTGGACGAGAGCATGGATTCATAGATTGGTTCAGAGAGTGGTTTAGAGACAAAGGAAAATTATAATAATGGATGATAATTACACGAGAAGTAGCTGGAACAATGCTAATGGATTCCAAATTGATAGATATTGTTTGGACACATGCAGTGCATACAACATATCACATTCAAAACAGAGTAATGCTCAGAAACAACACTGAAAAAAATCCCTACGAGCTATGGAAAGTGTTAGCGATTCCATTTTTCCTTTTTAGTTAGGGTCATTTTTAGTTGAGTCATGACTTTTATGTAAAGGTACGTAAGGTCAGGTACTTAAAAATAGAAAGGTCAAAGTCATCAAGTGGTCGATTGGCCCCTGGAAACAGGAATGGATGTCAGAGTTGAAACATGTGTAAATGGTACGGGTATGTTGTTCCCAAAGAGTCGGGTCTTATTAAAGGGGAGTCTCTGCGTGCCCCAGGTTGAGTCAAGTAGTTAATAGAAGTCGAGTCAACAAGTGCAATAACCATTATCAACCCATTATGAAGGTTGGAAGAATGAAAAATCACTATGTTCGTATCATGTATTCCCTGCAACCCTTATCGCATGTACTTTACACATGGGGATGTGCTATGGGAAATCTGCAGCTAGATTCGAAACATCTAGTCACCATGAATTTAGTTCTCCTTGGCACAATTGTTCTTTCTACCCGATTTGTTATAAATTTTAGATGCTTCGCACCCATTTTATTCGCGAAATTGGGTCCATGCATTGTTTGCAATTTTTCTCACAATCCCAAGTTGATTGAATTCTTTGCCTTGGGAATTTGTTGGATTCACCGCGTGCAAGATAAATACTAGTCATTCCATGACGACCTTCCAAAACATAATAAAGGGCATGCAAAGTACCAGAATTTCCAGGCCAGAGCCACAAAATGATTGGGATTCATTCTCACTCACAACACGCATCCACGAAGATCAAAAGGGAGTTTTCTCTTTACCGACGGAATCAAGGGTAACCTACCACACAGAACCTAGAGTGGAAGGACCTGAGAAGGAAGGAAGGATATTAGAAGCCCTGTCTCCCCAACAAGAGATACATCAGAGAAGGGGCAGACCAAGGAAGAACAAGGAATCTAGGGAAACCTGAGTCTTAAATGAGCCGCACGCAAGATCGGTTGCAGAAGAATTACTTATGCACATTGTTCGGCTAGAACCTATTGAAGGTACAAGCTGAGAAAGTGGGAGAAGAATGAGGAGGATGGATGTCGTGGGTACAAATGATCAAGATCCATCTCAACAGCTAAAGCAGGCGAAACTAGCCATCGCCAAACTTTACCAGGAAAATAGGGAGTTGAGAAAACAACTAGCAACAAAGACCATTGAAGAGTCAACAACACAAGCCCGTGAAGGGAACGTGACATGGCTCAAAATATAGCTCATAGAGGCATAGGATACAATTGTACAGTTGCGTGAAGCACATAGGCTATCAAAATAAAGGTATGTGAAGAATTCCAGAGAATGTGAAGCGGCTGAGGAGAAAGCTCACACAAATCTCTCCATAGAACAGAAGAAACAAGATTAGCTACACATGTTCCTATATCCGCAAAAAGAAATAAAATCTTGACAGTTTTGAAGGAGACGTCACCCTAAGACATTTTTTCCTTTTGATAACAACCATGACAGTCAGCAGCCACTTTCAACACACTTTTCCCCCAGCAAATGAGTGTGTGACATAAATCAAACCCATTACAGCAGATAGTGGGACTCTGACAAACACTTGTCAATTCAGATATCTGATCGAAGGAAAGAATTGACACATCACTCACTCATGATGAGACCTGATCGATAACCAAATCCCCATGGTGGATTGCAAACAGTCATTATTTAGCCATATGTATTTGTTGTTTATTTTTGGAAAAGCGTCATGCGAAGAGTCTTTTAACACATAATAGTCAGTTTCCTAGTTTTTAGAGATAGTAGTTAGAAGAGAAGGGTAGCCCAAGTGATGACCTCGCCTATATATTCGATATTTTCGATGTAAGATAGTGTCTATTGAATGTAGTTTGAGCTCGATCAAAATTTAATGCAAAATTCTTGAAGCTTTGATGAAAATATTCTAATTGTAGCAATTGGATGTATTGTTTTCCCTTCTTTGTGTATGTACTTCCTATTTTCTTTATTCATATATTTTTTTGTCTAAATCGAAACAAAATTTAGAACCTGTGGATTCGCTATGCAACACGCCTTGTTCATGCCATTTAGACAAAATGTTTTTATTCTAAATTTAAACTCTCAATTCATCCTCATCAGTGCTCTGAGTTTCTTTATGTATTTCCTCCCAGCCTCACACAACGATTTTACACTAAAGATTGTTTCTCGCTTAACCTTTATCCTCTCAAGTCCAGTCACCGAGTCATTTGTTTGTATATTTTTCTCGAACCAAATCCATAGCCCAAGGTATTACTCTCTCATGCCAATATAAACAAAACTTATTATCCAACAGTATTAAATCTAGCAGTCCATTTAAATCTACATCCTATATCGAGACAAAGTTTCCCGAGAGTCTCCAGGTCCAAAAGTCTATTTTCGTATCTCAAAGTCAGTTGAAATAGTTACCTCTGTCATATGTTTATCAACTAAACATATTTACAGAGTGCTATCATTCTAGCTCTGTTTTCGGGGATGAAATTGAATAGATTTTCCCTGGGAGAACGACTAAGGTTGTAGTTTTACCCCTGAGGGTAACAGAAGGACAAACATTTGTACTGATAGAAAGATTTACCTTGGCGACTCCAGTCAAAAGGACTAGTAGCTCCAAGTAGCGCAGTTCAGGAACCCTAGCTCTGAAGATGATCAATACTAGAGAAAATCCTGACCCAAACCCTGTAGAGCCTGTGTATGACCCCGAGAAAATTTTGTGCAGGACTAGAGAGAAAGCACTAGACCCATTCTATTATCTAGACATAAGCATTTCCTTACCCAAAGAAAATGCGCAAAGCATTGATGATATTGAGTATGACGCATTCTTTGAACAAACCTTGTTCAGATCTAAGTCGGAAACCAGCTTAGACAAGATAGTTTTCGATCAGAAGAGATTTCAAGCCCTAGTGTCTAATAATATCCCTCAAATCCCCAACCCTCCTAGAGCCATGGCCTCCAGATTCGCCCCCCTTGTTCTACCAGCCCAACTGCATGATTTCCCCCAAAATTATAGCCAGAGGATCAAGATATATGATGTTGAAGGGGGTGTTTCATCCTAGAGGCATCTGGATTAGTTCAACGATTTCATCGACCTAGAGGAGGTGAACTATGCAGACATGGAAATGAGGTTGTTCGCGCATATATTTTTGGAGAAGGTGAGGAAATGGTTCAAAGACGCCCCGGATGAAAGCATTAGAGACTTCACCACATTCGAGACATATTTCATTATTATATGGTTAGAAAAGAAGAACCATTTACAGTTGTTAACATAGTACAATAATATGAAGAAGGCGTCAGAGGAGACAATGAAAAAATTCTTAACCTATTTCATGAAGGTTTATAACTAAATTCCTGCAGAACTCCAGCCACCTCCTAGGGATGCGTAGTTGTGATATGTTTACTCCTTCAACAATGATTTTTCCTTATTGTTGAGAGAAAGGAGATAACAAAATCTAGACGCGATAATGAGCAATGTGATCGAAGTCAAGGTAAATATGATGGCGTCAGGGAAGATAAAACAGAGATTCAATAGAGGCAATAAGAAGCCCCAAGGATATGCACATCCATAGACATCTCGTTCCTTTAACTATAATTTCTATTTGATGATCAAGACGATGAAGAAACTGATGGAGAAATGTTTTTGGGGAAATAGACTCGCTGCCCGAGAATAGCAGGACCCCCAGCCCATACATCAGAACCTCGGAAGGGGTCTATTATCGCTATAAGTCACCCTCAAATTGCATAGAAGGTAAACCCAGTACCCATCAGTTTATACAGTAAATGTAAATGATTTTTAGGTGATCAAATGGAGAGGACTCAATGATAATAATGTTCTAACTCATAAATCTGGACTTGCATGCATAAGCAATTGAGGTCTGGAATCAACTTCAGTCAGTAATTTGGAGTATAGGTGAATAGAGGGAATACTTTGGTGAGGAAAGTGTAGATATCTACCGTGGAGATCAGGTCTTCCAACATCCTAAGGAGGAAAAACTTAAACGCAAGATCCTCTTAAATTCAAAACTCAAAGAAACTGAAATAAATTATAACAACACTATAATCAAACATTCATCATAATACAATCACAACAATCCATGTGAATAAATCAATAATGAAATCTCTTAGTATTAGAGGCAAATAAGATGGAGCAAGAAAGCTGACTTAGATTAACCAAGATGTCTCAAAAAACAAATACATAACCAGAGAACCAGTGTTCTTCATAAAAATATTACAATAGTCGGGAGCCTAGCTCAACCATTTGACCTTAACAAAATATCAAAACTGTTTATAAATACCCAGCAATGTTGCAACCATTAGGAGTGTGATCAGACCACTGCCTTCAAATCCTTCAGTCGGTGCCTACTCTGTCAAATTTTCCAGGTTTTCTCATGTCAGACGCGAGCCAGGTGCAAATATGTTCTTTACAAGAAAAATTGCCCATAAGGAAGCTTCAAATCGTTAGTGTGCCTTCATGGATACGCTCTGCAATGCTTTCCATTTATAGGGTGAGATGAGGTCTCAAATACCACCCCCAATATTCAATAACTACCTTCATCGGGATCAGGATGAGGCATGACACCCATGAATGCTTCAGATGGTGCCCACGACTTCTGAGAGTCAATCTCGGTGCCTCGAGGCTCTAAAGATATTCTTATGTGACCAATACGAGTGTTGCAGGTGGTAGGCTGATAGCGTATGCACTTTAGACAATTTTGTAGCACCGTAGTGCTACAGAATGTCTTTGTGATGATATGGCGAGAGAAAAATGCGCTGAGCAGGGTGATGTGGAGTGACAGTGGGATAGATTTTGAGGGTCCTTGAGTTTTTCAGACCTCAACGTTTTCATTCTTCCTATGGAAATCATGGGAAAAATGCCACTTGATTTACACCATAATTCTTCTTAGGGTAAATCTCAGTCACTGCTTGATTCCTATGAAGCAAGTGGCAAATTCATGTGCTAACATATAGGCTCCATGGGGGATAGAGACCTCTCTGTGAGGCTCTAATAACTCTTTTTGCAGCTTCAGTGCTTTAGTGTTGGGTTGTGGAGTCACTTATAAAAACCAAAAACAAAATTAAAATGATATTTACAATGACATGGGAAGCCACTCATGGCTTAAGTAAAAAACTTCTTTAGAAAATTCCCATTTACAAGGCTACCAAAAACTCTAGCATCCTCCAAATCCTACAACTTGTAAGTGTTATTTGAAAAAACGTCAGAAATTTTGAAGGGGTCATTCCACAAGGCCTCAAATTTACTGTGATTTCCTTTATTTTTCTTAGGTTCATCCCACTTGAGTAATAGATCTCCCAGCTAGAAATCCTCTTTGTTCACCTTCTTTTCAAAGGCCCGCTTGATCTTATTTTGATGATCATATGCTTTGTCCAGTAGTTGCTCCCTCATTTGTCGCACTTCTACCTGCTATTGTATTCTCCTAATCATATCATTTCCTTCTCTGTGGTAGTCTTGGAAGAATTTATCCACAGGTAAGGCAATATGAGAAGGAAAAATGGATTCAACTCCATATACAAGCTGGAAAGGAGAGATACCAAGAGATCTCTTTGTTGTCACTCTCTCAACCCATAAAGAAAATTTAATCTTCGAATCCCATGCCTTCTTGTTGTCCTCTAACAGTATTTTGATGATATTAATAAGGCTCTTGTTAGAGGACTTTGCCAGTACATTCCCTTAGGGATAGTAGTTAGTAGAGTGAATCAATGTGATTCCAAGTTGTTCAAAAAAATTAATCAATGGTTTAGCCTTGAACGCTGCAACATTATCAGTGAAAAATATGTTTGGACAACCAAATATTTCCATAATATCTTAAAGAAAACCAATGATTATCTTGTGGGACGAATTTATTGTGGGGATGGCCTCTATCCACTTAGTAAAGTAGTCTGTGGCATTCAAGATACACCTATGTTGACCACTTGAAGCAGGATGAATTTCCCCAATAAAATCTAAGCCCCATTGTTGATTAAGGTTGGTTGTCATTTATGTCAACCCTTGAAGAAAGCCCCGTAGCAAAAAATCTTGGGTAATGGACCCAATATTGTTTGATGTAAATATGACTCATTATTTTTTTTTCATGGTTGATAAGAAGTAAATATGGATGAACTCCAAAGTGGTCCCCTTATGGTGAAAGCCCTCACAGGAAGACACTTTGTGGAGTAAGAGAACCCATGTTTAATTGTGGAATAACGAGATGAAGGAAAGTGATTTTGTCAGGGAAAATATCCTAGATGGATATTTCTTGTCATTTCATTTCCGGTGGTATGTGGAACGTCGCATAATTCCTCACGATTAGAGAGTTATGGCCATGAGAAGTTGGAGACCCCAGGTTTGGGAAATGGACCCAAGTTTGTTTGATGGGTAATGGTATGCGTTATGATATATTTTCAGATAATACTATTATATATGGATAGTACATTTCATGCCATTTCTGGTGGTATGTATAACATCACATAACTCCTCACAGTTTGAGAGTTATGACCTTACGAAGTTGGAGGACCCTCATATGTCATCTAGAAGCCCCAAAAGGTCAATGTAGTCAAAGTGGTTTAAGGATTTTAAAAGGTAAATAATAAAGTGAAGTGATGAGTGAATTATAATTCAAAGTGAATACAAAATAAATTATTTCAATAATAAATTTAATGGAGAAATTAGAAGTGGACCCAACCCTAAAATAAGGAAAGTGGGCCAAGTGACCTAGAAGATGTTTTTAAGGAAGCTACTTGGAGAGTATAAATAAGAGGCAAGGCTCTCTCATTTGAATCACACTTGATAATATTGAATATATATATGTGTCTGAGGTAACCAAGGATATACAAACTGGAATTTTGAGTGAAGGTGAATAAAAGAAGGCCGAAATGCAAGGAAGGATAAATTATTTTGATGGTGCTTTCTAAGGTATGTTATTTACAGGTCATCTCACCATTTTCTCTATAATTGTTTTTTTTATAATGATTCAGATCGTGAAATTGATATGAAAGTGAGAAAACATATTCAATTATCTGTGGAAAATAATTCAGCTTGTGGATCGTTGTATTGTGGGAGTTACACTCCTTGGAAAATAGGGTTTGTGGCCAATCTTGAAACTAGTCAAAATCAGGTGTTTCGGGTAACAACATCATAACTTCTTCATAACAGATCCAAATTCACTGAGACAAAATGTGTTGGTTAGGGTACATTCTCTAGTATTATGTGTAACATGTTTAGATCATTTGGTCAAATATTTTGTGTGGGGCACTCTCTACAAGGTCGCTCTCTAGAATAAGCTAGAATTTAGCAAGGTATGCCATTTTTTCTATAACTCCTTTTCTGAGAGTTTCCAAGTAGTGACACTTGGAAAAATTGCATTAAACACACTGAAGAACATTGTGTATCAGTTTCATATCTTCATACATTACAGGTTCAAAGTTATGATTACTTCAAGTTAGGGTTGTTGACTAATCCACAACTAGGTATGTGAGACTAAAGAAAAGTTTGATGAAAATGCTAGTCTCTTGCTTTTAAAGTTAAGGAAGGTTTGCAAGAATGTGACCATATACACCAGGTCTATTAAAAATATACAAATCAGATTTGGATGATGAAATTGATGAAGGATTTTGGTTGTGGTACATGTTGAGTACATGGTTGAGACAAGTAGTTGATGAGTTGGTGCACATACATGAGGCGTATAGTTGATGATGTTGGTACATATTGATGAGTCATAGTTGATGAGTAGTTGACACATGATTGGTACATACTTGTTACATCGTTGGATGCACTTGTTTATGGTACAGGTTGATTATAGGTTGGTGCATGGTTGATGCACTTGTTTATGGTACAGGTTGATTACAGGTTGAGGTACAGGTTGATGCATGGTTGATGCATGGTTTAGATTTATTTGTACAGGTTTATAGTGGTATATCTCACAGTGATAGTGTGACAGTGGTTCCATCATTCTACTTCTACTTCAGGGTGGCAGGACGGGGCAAGGATAGGTGGTTGTAGCCACCTTCCGGTTGTAGCCGAAGAACATTGGGGATTGTAGCCTCCTTCTGGTTGTAGCCAGAGAATTGGGGAGTTGGAGCTTCCCTTAGGTTGTAGCCTGAGAAACTAGGGGGTTGGAGCCTCCTTCCAGTTGCAGCTAGAAAACAAAGGAATTTGGTGCTTCCAATGAATGTAATTCTTCAAGACATATAAGAAAAAGCATTCTGTGGTTTTCTCCTGATTTGGGTTTCCACGTAAAACACTGGTGTATTGTGTATGTGTGTGATTGTTTATTTCTTACTACTCATTATTGGATAATAATTCTACATTGATATAACAATTGAAGAAAAAGGATTATAATTACGCTATTACTGATTCACCCCCCCTCTCAGTAATCCAACACCCATTGTTGAGAGGGTCCTGAAGCTACCACAGGATATAATGGAAAAGACTTGAGTTGTTTCTTTCTAGATAATTTCTTACACTTGACACAAGACCTGATCTTTTCACAGACATGTGTGAAGAGACTAGGCCAAAAATACCCAGCCCTGAGAATCTTGCAGGCTGTGGTTCTCTAGAAGTGATGCCCCCCACATAAACTGTCGTGAAAATCATACATAATATTTAGGGATTCTTGTGGGTCTAGACATCTCAAAAGAACTCCTAAAGGGTCTTTCCAATATAAAACTTGATCAATCAGACAATATTTAATTGATTTGAGCTTCAAATCGCTTACCTTTCTCTTTCCCATGCCATCAGAAGGTTATAACTTCTATAGGAAAAATATAATGTCTTTGTACCAAGTGCATCCTACCAATGGGGGTGTTTGTTGGTACAGGGGAAAACCCAGGGTTCAACTCCAAGAGCACACCAACAAGCCCTAGCTACTGGCCCTTTTGACAACACCTACGAAGCAAATGTAGTCTCACCCGAAGCAGCTATGAGGGGATTGCAGGACATAGATGTCTACAACCAGGGGAATATCAAGTGGATATATTACAACAACAATACATCATGCATCTATCATTCAACAAGATAGATCTATCCATCATAGCTATAGATTTGATCTAATACAATAAGGCAGGTAACAATATAACAACGACATAGATCAAAGCATCAATCACACACACAACAACAGATGTATGTGGTTCACCCTCTCTCTAGGGATACGTCCATAGAACTATGCTTATGATTCATTAAGGTAAAGCATACAGTTCTTTTCTGCGCTCTCATCTAACAAATCCTCTTTCTTCTCTCTCTGTCTCTCCTCTTCCTGTCCACCCAGTTGCAGGACTTGAACTTCGCACACAGTAGAAGATCTTACAATACCAGAAGGATTCCTCTCTCTCAACACTTCTCTCTCTCAATACAATGATCCCTCACTCAATACTATAGCTATATCAACAACAATATTGTATTGCAAAATTACCAACCAAATCTAGGCTCTTTAGTCCTCTATTTATACATTACAACACCTCACCGACAGCTTTTAGGCCAAACCCTAGGTGCCAAAAACCCTAGATACTAAAACCCTAGATGTATAAAACCCTAGTTCAACATGACCTTCTTTTTTTGGGTTGTGCCAGCCTGTCTTTCCTTCCTTCTCATGTGGTGCTCCAAAGCATCCAACAGTGGATTTTTCTGCTTGTTGAGTTGTCCATGATCCATATTCCTTATTGATATATCATCCTTGATCTCCTCATCCAATGACTTGCATTTCCTCGCTTCACTCCATCTTTTCTTCTCTTTTTCTTACTTCGACCTAGTGACAGTCATTGTGTCTCCCGCGAAGTTCGCTTTTCACCTTTTCTTCCTTTTTCTTTGCTTCCTTCCATAACCAAGGGCCAACAGGCCCCCAACAATCACCTGTGACTCATCCCAAGGCCCTTTGGATCTGGTCCTTCTATTTTGCTTCGAATTTGGATTGTGCATGGAAGCCTTGGTTTATGCTTTATGCCTCCTCTCCCTCCTTGTGCAAACTGTCTTTTCTGTGCCTGGTACCCAGTTTCAACTACACCTGTACCTAGACCCTTTTCCAACTATTTTTACTAAGAAATGTGAGGCAGTTGGTTATCATAGTACAACTTCAACCAACTCCCATTCACTAATCCTTCCTTTCATTCTCCCTTCAATTTTTTCAGTTGCGCAACTCCTCCTTTTGTAACATAGGTGATCTTATATGGTCCAAGCCAATGCATTATGAACTTCCCTGGGTGTCTTATAAACTTATTTTCATACACAAGTACTAAATCACCTTGTTCGAATGCCTTATTCTTGATGCGCCTGTCATGATATGCCTTCTCTCGTTCCTTCTGAACCTACTGGTGGAATCCTGCAATGAATTTGTCTTCTTCCAGTTCAACCAACTGTGAGAGCCTTTCCTGAACAGCACTAGTGTCATCCATACCTGTAAAAGAAACAATTATTAATCTTGGTACCTATTATTCCATCGGGACAACAACTTTGAGACCATAAACCAACTTGAAAGGGGTTTGCATTGTTAATTTCTTGCAAGTGGTTCGATAGGCCCATAGTAATGCAGGTACTCTTAATTCCCAGTCATCCCTATTTACAATGCAAATCTTCGTTAATGTTGTCCCCAAGATCTTGTTGAATTCTTCAACTGTTCCATTTCCTTGTGGATGGTAAGGTGTACTCTTCTGATGGTGGACTACAAATTTTTCAGTCAGGGCTTCAACTGTCTTATTGATGAAGTGTGTACCTTGATCACTCATAAGGATCTTGGGGCATCCAAACTTGGTTATTATGTCATCAAATATAAAATGTGCAATTGTAGTTGCACTACAATCTTTAATTGCTCTAGCTTCAGCCCTTTTGGTTAATTATTTTGTCGCAGTAATGATATACCTTGCTCCTATGCGCTTTCCTGGTGGGTTTATAGGTCCCATGAAGTCATTGTCCCACTTTTCAAATTCTTGTAGGGTCATATGCGGTGCTAATGGAATTTCATCTCTTTTGGACGGTTTCCCAACTCTCTGGCATACATCGCAGGCTCTAGCATAATATTTAGCATCTTTGTGTAAGGTGGACCACCAAAGGCCATCTCTTAGGACCTTCTACGCAGTTTCTCTCCCTGTGTAGTGTCCTCCTGCGATGCCTTCATGAGCTTCTGTAAGGATCAATGGTTGCTCTGTTTCCATAACACATCTTCTTAGTATCTCATCAGATCCCAGTTTGTATAACTGACCAACTATGAGTGAAAAGTATGCACTGTGCACCACTAGTTGTTTCTTATAGGGAGTTGTATACTCACTAGGTTCCATTCCTGTTGAAATGAACTGGACTATGTTTTTGAACTGTTCATCAATCTTTCTAATGGCTAGCAGTTGTGAATCCATCAGCGTATCCTCAAAACTGGTGGGTTCTTCACCATGTTCCATCCTCGACAAGTGGTCAGGACCCTTGTTCATTCTTCCTGGTGTAACTATGATTTCAAAATCATATTGTTGAAACAACAGAAGCCATATACATATTCGCCCCCCCAACACTGGATTGTTGACTAGATATTTCAGCACAGAGTGATCTGTAAACATTTTAAAGTGTCCTCCCAACAAGTAGTGGTGGAATTTTTGCAACGCATACACCATGGATAATCCTTCTCTCTCGGTAGTGGTGTAATTAATTTTAGGTGTAGATAGCTTCCTATTAGAAAAATCTAATGGGTGGTTGATCTTCCCTTCTCTCGGTTGTGCCAGTACTTCTCCTAGTGCAATAGAAGATGTACCGACGTGCACGTGAAACTCTTTGCTCCAATCTCGAAAAACCAGAATGGGCGCAGTGACCATCTTCTGTTTTAGCGTGTCAAAGCTCTGCTGGCATTCGTTTGTCTAGCTAAATTGACAATCCTTCTTCAACAGCTTCTCCACCAGTGTTGTGATTTGGGCATAGCCTTTAATGAATTTCTTGTAATAGCCAGTATGTCATAGTGTAGTGTGCAGTTGTTTGACTAAAGTAGGAGGTGGAAAATCAACTATAATTGCAATTTTAGATGGATCAACCAGCAATCCCTGCTTGCATACAATATGGCCTAATAACACTCCAAATGGTGATAAGAAGATGCACTTCTTCATATTCAAAAAAAATTGACACTGCCTGGATTTATCCAACATTACCCTTAGACATTCAATATGATTTTTCAACAAAATAAACACAATCCAGTCATCAAAATATGCTTCTAAAAATTTATGCAAAAATTCTTTGAATGCTTCGACCACCACCCTGGAAAAGATGGTTGGGGCATTCTCCAGTCCAAATGGAATTACTGTATATTGGTAGGATCCCCATTCTGTGGAAAACGTGGTCTTGTGGTGGTCCTCCTTAGCAATTCGGATCTGATGGTATCCTAAAAATCCATCTGTAAAAGAATATACCTCCTGGCCTCCCACGTTGTCTAATACTTCATAAGTGAATGGTGTAGGGAAAGGGCCATGAAGATAGGCATCATTCAACTTTCTGAGGTCCACACATATCCTGATTTATCCTATATTCTTGTCTTGCATGACCATAGGGCTAATCCACTCTGACTCTTTGACAGGTTCAATAATCCCTACTTCCATCATTTTGTCAAGCTCAATATTCACTTTTTCCTTATATTTCAGGTTCAATCTGTAGGGTCTTTGCTTGACTGGCTTTGCACATGGTTTCAAATGGATCCTCATTTCTCCCATAAGACCTTTGATACCCTTCATATCAGTGAAATTGGTCGGAAACAAGTCCTAATACTCGTGCAGTAACTCTGTAATATTGTCAATGGTAGCATCATCCCAATAATCTCCAACATTGGCAAGCTTCGGTGTCTCCTCTGTCCCAATGTTGACTTTTTTAATATTGATTGGCTGACCAATAAATGGTAGCTCAACTCCTGGTCCTTCCACATTTCTTTGGCCTTTTGTTTCGGTGATGTTTACCTTCCTGGGATCATCATCGTCATCAACATTGATGTTGTAGAAAATCTACAATTTCTGGAGAGGAGAAATCCATTCGTCCTCTTCTTGTTCCATAGGGAGGCTAGATGCTTCCTTGAAAACCTTCTTTCTCACAATCTATAATGCTTGGTCTACTGAAGGATATTCACTTTCAAATAAAATGGTGGTTACAAAGTTTTGAATCATACCTTCCCAATCTATAGTGACGAGGTGTATCTCTTCTTGAAGGTACCAATTGATAGGATTCATGTCCAGTGTGTTAATGAATCTGTGCACCCACTGTTCTCAGGGAATGTCACTCCAGGCCTCTTCATAGCTTCACACGTGGTCCTTTGGGCAACTTCGACCAGTATATCTTAATTCGCAACTTACTGCTTGTGCTGAGAACTGCATTGTCATCAAGGTTTGACATCGGGCCCAGTCTGTTATATTGTTTTTATGTGTCCCCCACCATCTTGTTGGTGTGGATTTCAGGGCCTCCTCCATTGCCAACAATATTTGTTGTATTGGTACACTTGTTTCAAAATCTGATAGGAAGGCTTCTAAAGGGTTCAGACCATCAAATGTGGGTAAGTTACTCATTGTTCTATCGATCCAATGAACTTCTCTAGTTAATCTAGCACATGTTCTGGTAGATAATTCATACATCTGGTCCTACCAGTTCTCTAGTGATTCTTCTGAATCTGGTGAGCATGCATTGTCACTTCGCCAGCTTAGATTCCCATCGACTGTAGGGTTGATGTAATATGGTTGTCTGGTTGTTAGTTTGTAGATGTTTTCCAATTCATATGTGTGATCTTCTTCTATGATGGGATCTATGTATCGCAGACCTTCATAGGGATCTAAGGGTGTAATGACCCTAAGGCCATCACTTTCAAATTTCATATGTATTTTCTTCAAATCAACAACAGTGGAATTGTTGAAGGCCCAATCAATTCCTAGTAATGCAAGGTAAGGGAAGTTGTCATCAACAATTTCAATTACCTCAAAATATGCAAAGGTTCTAACTCCATCGATGTCCACAGGGACATGATCCAATCGTCTGAATGGGATGACAGCTTGTTGATTAGCCATCCTAAGTCTGATAGGGGAATATATCAACCTTGGTTTTCCCATTAGTTCCCAAGTTTGCTTCGTCATCGCATTGACCTCCGACCCTAAGTCGAGGACCACATAGTATATATCATACTCTCCTATTTGAGCATTCAAATGTAATACTTTATTTGTCCTTCTCTTCTTACCAATTTGGTGTACTTACCTATTCAGTAAGGGGTCTATCTTCCCTAGATCATACTTCCTGAGTAAGTTATGTAGTTCTTGCACACCGTTCTCATCCTGAATTAACTTAATACAAGTGTATAAAAATTCAATGATCTTACTAACCTCTTTTCCTCCTTTTGACAAAGTTGACTGATCAAATGCCTAAGGCATCCCATATTCTTTGATTTATGGTCATGTTTTGGAGGAAGAACCTTGATTTTCTTTGAACTCTTGCCTTGCTTCCTCAAATATTTGTCTTTCTTTCTTCACATCAAAATTTTGGGTCTTCTCTGCATCTTTCCTGATGCTTGAGTCTTCTGTGATCTTTCCTTGGGTCATTCTATCCTCTCTTGTGATAGCACCTCCTCAAGTAATAATAACGACTCTAGGGTCTACTCCGTGAGGTTCAACATAGATAAATTTCACGTGTGGGTTCTGTTGGGGTCCTTGTCTTTCCTGAACCTTGAATAGTAGCACAAGGCAGTCCTCAATGACATGCTCGAAGGATTTGTAATAATTGCAAGTGGTACAAGGGTTATGACAGTCCCTTGCTAGATGTCCTAGTTGTGCACAGTTATAATAGATTATTTGTCCTTGGCCTCGGCCCATTCCTCCTCCTTGTCCTATTCCTCTGTATCCACCATGAGGATTGAAGTTTCCTTTTCCTGGGGAGTTATACTATGCATTGTTTCCTTCTTGATGTACTTCACCTTGGATCTTGTATATGTCTCTTGATCTTTCATGCATGAGATCATAAGCTCTGCAATCTCTATCATCATGCCCTACTAATTTACAGAATGTGCAATACACGTTTATGGGTGTCTGAACATATTTCTGCATCTAATAGCACTCACCAGGGCAATGTCAATTTTTGCATACTTCACACCAAGGTAAGGTGACTTGCTTCAAGGGGCTTGGAGCTCCAGAAGCCAAGTTTTCATTGAATAGAGGACATTGTTCCTTTTCATGACCTTCTAATCTGCATCTGACACACCAGATTTCTTCTCTTTTGTCTTTTCCCTTGTCTTTCTTCATGTCTTCAACCTGTAGAGACAAACTAGTTAGCTGACTCAAGATCTGACTCATGCCTAAGTTGGATTCTCCCATAGGGGTTGATTCAAGCTTCATGGAGACCTCCAATGCTTATACCTGCAAAGTAATATTCTAATGCATCAGGGGGAATATGATATGTGGTAAGAGAGAAGCGATGAACCATTCTTTGTTCAACTCGTCCGGGATCTTAAAGGTCAATCTTCCTATAAGGGTCTTGAATCTATGATCGAACTCCCAAACAGGTTCGACTACCTTTTTCTTGATCTCTTTCAGCTCTGTAATACATTGGGACTCTAAATTAGGTTTATTAAACTCTACAATCAGTGCATTCTTGATCTCATTCAATGGCTTAGGCTGCGCAAGTCCTTGGACAAGCTTCATGTACCATCTCAACGCGCAGTCTCTCAGTGTAGTGCTAAACTGGTTTCTTTTAACAGCTTCATCGGTAATATTTTTAATTTTTCATATGGCCTCACACAGGAACCATTGCTAATCAAGATCTTTAGATCCATCTCCTCTAAATATAGGGATCCTCATCTCATCTGCCATGGAATTGCCCAGGTTTCCTGTCTGAGTGGATGCTTAGCTTCTAGTAATAGTGCTCTGCAGACTCTGGTGATTTGGAATGTTTTGTTACTTAGCATTTCTTAAACAACAGGAGGATTGATATTACTTACATCAGTATCCTATGTAGTTCCTGAGGTTTCTGGATCATTTTGGTAAAGTTCTTCAACTACTTCTTCCTCTGGCCCCATGGGTTCGGAATGTTCTTCGTCTGTCAGATCTGCCTCTTCTCCACTGTAGAAAACCTCTTCCCCGTAGTTTTTCTTAAAGAGGTTCTCAAGGTGGAGCCCTCGAAATACTCTTCCACTACGCATATGTCCCACTTCTGTGTCACTGTCATTGTCTGAATTTTTGAACATTAGCCTTTTCAAATCTTCTCGATCTACTGTATCTTCAAGATGTTATTCTCATGCAACAACATATTGAGTCTCAACTTCGGGACTTGTAAAACTTTTCCTCTGGGTCCTTTAAAGAAATAGCTTTTAGTTTGGTTGTATGAATCTACTCTGTCAACATCAAACTCAATGATATGCCCTCCAATGGTACTATCAAACTAGTGATCTACTTCCCTGGATACAATGTTATCAATACTTTTAACATTCTGGATCAGAGCTGATGTCCAAACTACAGGAGATCTAGGTATTATCTTAAACTGGCTATATGCTAACCTAGATAACCACTTATGTAGCTCTTGATGGATCCCTCCAAAGAATGTCTCATGAATGTCGGTAAAGATATATTGTTAATTTTTTCAAAATCCCACCCAGTTTTAGTCTCACTGAATTTTATACCAAATTTAAATGCCAAATTCAGTTTCAGCACTGTTTCAGCATATGCTACAGCCTGGTGTTTCAGCATCTGCTCACAGCAGTGTTTCAGCATCAGCATATGCTACAGCTTGGTGTTTCAGCATCTGCTCACAGCGGTGTTTCAGCATCAGCATATGCTACAGCCTGGTGTTTCATCATCTTCTCAGCACTGTGTTTCAGCATATACTCAGCCTGGTGTTCCAGCATATACTCAGCACTGGTGTTTCAGCTTATGCTACAGCCTGGTGTTTCAGCATAAGCTACAGCGGTGTTTCAGCATCTAAAAAACTTAACAGAAAATAAATTTCTGAACTGAAAATAAATTTTAGAACTGAAACATGAGGATAATGAACATCATTTTCAATGCAGAAATTAAATATCAGCAATATGCAAAACTCAGAAAATATTAGACACAAATATTTTCGGTCTAACTTCGACCCTGGAAAAACCCACAAGGGGAAAACCAGTTA
>ML778298.1:592785-603884 GCA_009831015.1 Picea engelmannii | reverse complement strand
TGCATCTCACAAATTAATTTGACTAAGACCCATATTCGGCAATTTCTCCCCCTTAGGGCCTAGGGAAGAGAAACACTTGCCTTGGTACATAATTTAACATATATTTCTCCAACCAATCTTCTGTACTAAGATTAGGGTTCTTGTTCTGGGCTTCAGTGAAGCCCTTCTCTTGATCTTCTATACAATTTTTAATCTCTGTCTTCGATGGGAACCACCTTGAAATTACCTCACGAAGATTCTTGTCCTGGAAATGGAACCATTTGTTGGCACAGGGGCAGACCCAAGGTTCAGCTCCAAGAGTGCACCAACAAGCCCTAGCTACTGGCCCTTTTGGCAAAACCTATGAAGCAGATGCAGTCTCACCCAAAGCAGCTATGAGGAGGTTGCATGACAGAGATGTCTACAACAAGGGGAATATCAAGTGGATCTATTATAATAGCAATACATCATGCATCTATCATTCAACAAGCTAGATCTATCCTTCACATCTATAGATTTGATCTAATACAATAAGGCAGGTAACAATATAACAACGACAGAGATCAAAGCATAAATCACACACACAACAACAGATGTACGTGGTTCACCCTCTCTCTAGGGATACATCCACAGAACTGTGCTTATGATTCATTAAGGTAAAGCATACAGTTCTTATCTGTGCTCTCAGCTAGCAGATCCTCTTTCTTCTCTCTCTTTCTCTCCTCTTCCTATGCACCTAGTTTTAGGACATGAACTTCACACATAACAGAATGTCTTACAATACCAGAAGGCTTCCTCTCTCTCAACACTTCTCTCTCTCAACACAATGATCCCTCACTCAATACTATATCTAGATCAACAATAATATTGTACTGTAGAATTACCAACCAAACCTAGGCCCTTTAGACCTATATTTATACATTACAACACCTCATCGACAGATTTTAGGCCGAACCCTAGGTGCAAAAAACTCTAGATACTAAAACCCTAGGTGTCTAAAACCACAGGTCAACATGACCCACTTTTTTTGGGCTTCATCGACCTGTCTTTCCTTCCTTCTCATCCGGTTCTCCAAAGCATCCAACGGTGGATTTTTCCACTTATTGAGGTGTCCAGGATCCATATTCCTTGTTTATATGTCAACCTTAATCTTTGCATCCAACGGCTTGCATTTTATCACTTCGCTCCATATTTTCTGCTCTTTTGCTTACTTCGACCTAGTGACAGTCACTGTGTCTCCCACGAAGTTAGCTTTTTACCTTTTCTCCCTTGTTCTTTGCTTCCTTCCATAACCAAGGGCCAACAATGTGACTTTAGGATCTTCATCAGAGAACTCAGCTTGTTGATTCTCTAAACAATTGTTGATGAACTTGAACCCCAAGGCTTTATAATTAGATTCATCCAGCAACCTAGCTAAACCTTGACCTTTAACCAATTTGGTAGGCTTTATTTCAAGATCAAATTCAAGAATTTTGGCAATCCACTTGCTCCTTCTTTCGTCTATGTCAGGCTGAATGAGGATCTCCTTCACAGAGGTTGAAGGGACATATGCAATGAATTTTTAATGTAGCACATAAACTCTGAAATCTTTGAGATATTTAACCAAAGAATAGGCTTTATTTTCCATGATGTCATACTTTATTTCAACATATCTCAATGCCCTACTGAAAAAGGAAATGGGTTGCTCTAACCCTTAGGCATTTTTCTACAAAAAAACAGTTGCTACTTTATCAAATGAAGCAAAAGAGAAAATCAGAAACTCCTTGGAGTAGTCAGGACTGATGAGCACAGGTGCTTCAGTCAAGGCCTTCTTTATTTGGTCGAAAGAGTTACGATATTCAAAAGTCCATTTGATTTCATTTCCTTTCCTCAACATGGTTGTGATAAACTTTACCAACTCAACAAAATTTGAAACAAACCTTCTCAGAAAATTAATTTTCCCCAATAAAGACTGAACTTCTTTATTGGATCTAGGGAGTGACAAAGTTTGGATAGCCTCTACCCTGCTTGAATCAATCCTTACTCCCTCAACTGACACAATGTTCCCCAATAATTTCCCTTATTTCATGGAAAATAATGATTTTTTTGGATTTAGAGAGAGGTCAAATCTTCTACACTTCAAGAAGACTCTTTTGAGATGATCATACTGTTCTTTATCAGATTGTGAGAACACTGTTATGTCATCCAAATAAATGACTACAAATGTTTCCTTCTCTCCAATAAAATCTATGTCCATGGCTCATTGAAAGGTTGTTCCTGCATTCATCAATCCAAAGGGCATCTTAGCATACATGAATGTACCCCAAGGAGTGGTGAAGGTTGTCTTCTCTTTGTATTCCGGTAAGATAGATACTTGATTGTAGCTAGAGAAGCCATCAATCATAGACATCCTGGATGCACTCGTCATGCTCTGTAATATGTGTTCCATCTTGGGAAAGAGGTAATTATCTTTCTTAGATATTTTGTTCAGATTTCGAAAATCAACACAAAGTTTGATTTATCCATTCTTCTTTCTCAGTTGGACCAATTTGGCCACCCACTCAAAACATCTCAAAGGAACGATAATTTGGGCATCCAAAATCTTTTTTACCTCTTTCTCCATAATAGGCAGTAACATAGGATTTGTTTGTCTCAATTTCTACCTAAATGGTTTGGCTTCCTCCTTCAGTGGGATCTTATGCTCGATGATACTTGTGTCATATGTTCTGAGGTATTCATATGTCTAGGCAAACATATTAGAAAATTATTTTAACAGCTCAACACATTCATCTCTTTGTTCTCTTGGCAGGATGCTTGACAATTTGACAAATTTTGGGTCATTTTATGTACCAATATTACACTCAGATACATCAACATCATCAGTTGAGCCTTTAAATTTTATTGCCACATCGCTCCCATCAAGCAATCTTTCCAAAGGAACTAGTCCCTTTGGAATGTGGTTGGTAGGCAGCTGAACAGTATGGTGATGAACAATTTTATTTAAAAATACATCAACATGAGGGTTACTTTCAGAATCATGATCCTGATCAATATGTAATGCAGAGAACTCATCAACGAACTCGAGAAATTTTTTGATATCAAGATCATCCTCAAACACCTTCCAATGCTTGACATTGTTAGGTATAGAGGGTCTATATTTCACCTCTACATCATACTTGAGTTTAGGTGGTAGTGGGACTCGGAAATGGCTTGTTGAAACAACCAAAGAATCAACCATGGTATTCTCCTCTCTTGGAATAAATGAAATGTTGAAAGGAAAGAAGAAACTGTCAACTAGGTCCCACACTTCATTTCTGTAAGCTCTGCACCTAAGATTCTTAGCTTGGTAAATACTTCTGATATTATGAACAATTAGCTATGCATCTCCAAATATTTATAACTCTTCTATCCCCATGTCCTTTGCATCCCTTACTTAAA
This sequence comes from Picea engelmannii, assembly GCA_009831015.1. Taxonomy (NCBI): domain Eukaryota; kingdom Viridiplantae; phylum Streptophyta; class Pinopsida; order Pinales; family Pinaceae; genus Picea; species Picea engelmannii. The sequence continues at coordinate 600,488 of ML778298.1, read as the reverse complement.
CCTAAAACAAGAGCTTCATACTCTACCACATTGTTTGTACCTTCAAATTCTAACTTGTAGGACAAGGGTGTGGTCTCTTGACATGGTGAAACAAAGACTACTCCAGCACCAGTACCTTCCTTAGAAGAGACTCCATCAAAGAACATATTCCAAATAGGGGTAGTTGGAGGAGGGATTTTACAAAAAGCAATGGACTATTTTATGATTTCAAGAGAAGGTTCAAGAGTATCAGTCAGCTTCAATATATTGGATCCCAAATCAGTGTCAAAAGAAAAAATAGGATGGTTGGTGGGGTTTTCTTCATCAGTGATGATGTACACGAGTTGCGCTTCCCTGTTGTGAGTGGGAAATCCCCCTATGGACTAGCACTTAGGGTTTTATCATGCATGTAGAAAATACCTAAAGATTCCTACTTTTTACCATCATCCCAGACCTAATCCCCATTATTCTTAAACAAATACACAGCTAATAAGATCAAGTGAGCATACCTTATTTCTAGCGTTTGATATTGATCCCTCTTCACGCTTGGTCGCTCTTTGACTGCAACTCTCCTCCGAAGGCTGACCTTCATTCACAAAGACAAACAAAGAACTCCACATGCATTTGATCTATAGATTAATGTGTTAGAGATTTAATCAACATGTATGCGATAAATAATGACAATCTCATATGGAGGGACAGGAAAAGTACTTCTTTGTTATTAACTTCACTAAATCAACTTACAATGATGAAGCCGGACACTGCTCCATGAATCTGGTTCTGGGATCCTCTTTTAATGTGCACCAACTGCTAACACACTTGCTTCTCTTCTTCATTGAAAGAACAAAATGGTTGTAGAATCTTGGGTAGAGGGGAATATGAATTCAGGTAGAGTTTCTTTACTATATTTTTCCTCCTTTCAAATGGGACCCTACCCCTTCTTTTATAGGCTAGAAGGAGCTAGGTATTTGGTCGAATGACCAGCCATGCATGGCTGAAAGGTTTAGTTAACTTACCCAAAGTTGTGTGGTCCATCAACAACTTTCCTTTTTTCATTCTTTTGTAGGTACACGCGGGCTGTCTTGGGTCAGCTAGCATGTACACACGTGTAGTAATGGAGCAGGGCACATGGGGCTTTATAAAAGGGGTTTTTAAGAAGTGTTGTTCAATAGTGTTTTGGAAAAGAAGGAATATGAGATGGCCTGAGGCTAGGTAAGAATGTCTAGTGCAAATTAGGGTTATAACAGATGCCCCATAATGTGTGAGGTCATAAGAGCATCTGATGGCTGAAATACATTAACAATCATCACCGATGTTCCGAACAAGTGAGCCCAGGGACCAGAAATCAAGAAGTTTCATCTGCAAAATAATAATTGTCTCACCGAGGTGGGAATACCCATGCTTAGGATAAAATAAAATCATGGCCACCAATCAAATACACTATAGATCCATGTCATATAACTATATAAACTGTATCCGTGAGCAATACACAGCGGAGCTACATCTCGAAATCAAAAACATATACATGTGGAGCATCCATCTTATAGAAGTTGATAAGGCCTTATGGCTATAGATGAGGTCTTCAGAGCTCGAGCAACAACTTCAAAATCTTCAATACTCGGGTAGGAGTGTAATATGAGTGTACGACTTCACTACCCAGAGGTCTTCAATGACTCGTCGATCTTGGACTAGAGAATCTTGATGATCAGACTGAAGGCTTCATTGATTTTGAAAAAATACTTGATTGGTCTTTAAGGATGGTCGGGCATGAGGGAAAGAGACAAACTGTAGAGGGGTCGACTCAGGCTTGGTAGAACATCCCTTGGGCAATAGCATGACCAATGATGAGACTCGGGAAGCATGGCATTTGACATAAGTTCACGGTGCAAGAGGCAACGAAAACTCTCCATATGTTTGAAAGAATAACCAAACGGAGGATGAAATAGCTCTATGTAGCGAGAAAAACCTCCTAAGGTCATATTAAATCCCAGAGCTTGACAAACAAACGAAAGGATGTGCTTTGTCCAAGGGCAACTCATTGTGCTGCCAAAAACGAAAATACTTTTCCCTTCCTCTTTTTGGGGTATATTTGATTTTTTTTGTCTTTTTCAATAATGTTGGAAATATTGAAAAATAATAAAAGAATGTTGCGTTACAAAGGAAGATCAAGTGTCGCAAACATACTAGTTCCAAGCACATGGAACACATGGATGCTCAAGGAAAAGGGACATATGCAAGAAAAGGACACTCGGGAAAAATCCTCCAGGGGCCAAAGGTGTCAAGATGCAGAGGCAAAGTGTTACAAGGATTGCATATAAGGTATGCTTCAGATGGTTCAGTTGAGAGAAACATGGAGCCGGCATTAGGCCAAAGATACAGGTATGAAAATGTGATTAATAAAACACACAATGGTAACGTCCTTCGATGTAATTTTAACGAGCCCAGAGAAGGTAAGCTCGGTGGTTTTTCATATTTAGAGAGTCTGAAAAATGTAAAAGGAGACTCCAATGGGGTACCATTTTCGAAGGTAGTCTAGTCGGTTTGAAAAAGGGGTAAACTAGCACCGAAAAGACGTGTATTCAAAACCATTTTAACAAGTGTGATAATGACAAGATCACTCGGCAATTTTTTCATTTTTAAGGAGTCTGAAAAAAGATTAACTATGGACTCCGTCAGGAATGTTCTTTTGGACCATTTTAATGAGTGTGAAAGAATAAGGTCACTCAGCGATCTTTTCAATTTTAGGGAGTCTGAAAAGAGCTTAACTATGGACTCTGTGGGGGTTCCTTTTTCATAAATTTAGTCCCTCAGGCCTGAAAAAGGGTTAAAATTATACCTGAGAATACTCTTCTAGGGATCCAAAGCCTCTAGAGTATACCTTTGTTCGTACAGTTGACCGTCTGGACTGAAAAAGGGGTAAAATACCGCCGGATAGACGTGACTTCAAATTTTAGTTTAATGAGCATGAAAGGCCACAAGATCGCTCGACAATCTTTTCATGTTTAGAGGGTATGAAAAGGGCTTAAAAAAAGACCCGTTGGGGGCTACAAATCATGTATGAAACTGGTTCAGGTAGAGCCCACTGCTAGGCTCAGACCAAGAGTTTCTTCGATAGTCAACTTAAAAAGTCTCCCAAAAGGGAAGAAAACACAAACCATAGTGTAAGTCCTCCCGCGGTATAGAAACCGTAGTCATGGCTTCAAGGATAGCCTCATCTAAAGGAAATTCAAAATCCGAGAAATCACACAAATGAGGGTCGACAGTCCTAAAGGGTGAAGTAAACTAACTATACTCCATATGATGATGGAGGTTCTAGCCAGGACTGGCAGAGTCTATCAGCGAAGAATCACAAGAACGAGGGCTTGAGGATCTACAAACAATGAGATCAGACTTAGAAGGATACTCAAGCCCACTTCGACCAAGAGGAGGAAGCGAGGGCTCCCATGCCCCCATTGGATAAACCAAAGGATCAATTTTTGATTCCAAGTCTTGAGAAGTAAAACATGATTGCATAGGTTCCTGCTCAGAAGCAATTGAACACCGAGGATAAGACACCACATAATTAACCTGTGGTGGGGTAGAGTCTACCCGAACACTAGGAACATATAAAGGGGTAGTTTGAACTAACGTTGAAATAGGGTGGTGATTATCAAATGCCAGTTTTTCGATAGTGACAATGCTTCCATTGTGAGGGAAATGCATCACCCAAAAAAGCGTAGACACCACAACGTTCATAGCATATACATAATCACGCCCGAGAAGCATATTGAAATATAACGGGCCTTGCACCACTATAACATCAATAAGGACAGTCTTCCCACCTAACGAGATAGGTAACTGAGGAAGAACCCCCAAATATTCACTAGCACGTCTATCAAAAGCCAATAGTTCATGCGAAGAAGACACAAGCTTGGGAGATCCCAAGACTTTCCAAACCGAGGAGGATAAAATACTTGGAGAGGATCCTTCATCCAAGATACATCGATAAATGTTTGTTGAATTAACTTTAATCCTTATTTGAAAAGGTGCAGCAGAAGGAAGATGAGGCTTAACAAGGTCATTCCAATCAAAGGAAACCATCCTAGGGCTTGGAGGGGGTGTACTTGGAACGAGCAAAATCCCCCCTTGTTCTGAAAGTACTGAACTGGAAACGCTAAAAATATAGTCGATAGACACTTGACTCCCCAAGAGAGGAGTGGGATCATCCGATAACTACATCAGCATCACCACTTTCGTAACCAATGGATGAATAGTTTGTGGGACTAAATGGTCTAATGGCACCTCATCCCCCAAAAGAGGAGTGGGATCAATTGATGACTACATCGGCATGACCACTTTCTCAACCAATGCTTGAATGGGATGAGAAACTACAAGGTCTAAAGGCACCTCACACCTCAAAAGAGGAGTGGGATCAGTCGATGACTACATTGATGTGACCACTTTCTCAACCAATGGCTGCATAGGCTGAGAGGAAATCTCAAAATACTCAGAATCAGAAGAGCTTGCAGACAGGGACCACAATCTTTGTACCTCTGGAATGCCAGGGCACAAATGAGTAGGGTAATCTCCTTTGCAAAGCTTACAAGGGAACTTAGGCTTACATCCTATTCGTCTAAGTTTCTCAACAGAAATAATGCCCCCAGCATGACTAGAAGTGGTTGGTTGCACATCTCCAACATGACTTGTAGAGGTTAGTGATGGGTCGATAACATGACTTGCAGAGGCTACAGACCTATTATCAGTATGACTAGCAGTGACTGGAATTTTTCCCCCAGCATGACTTGCAGAGGGTGGGTTTGTGCCCCCAAAATAACTTGCAGAGGTTTGGTGTTGGTCTTCAACATGACTTCCAGAGGTTGTTGACCTATCTCCAACATGACTCACAGAGGTTGGTGATTTCTTCTTCCTATTATTCCTCTTTCTATTTTTTTTAGTCTTCCGGCTACTAGTAATTGTACCCAGAGGTGGGAAAAGGAGGAGGAGAAGACTTTGTTGATGAAGAAACATCAACAGGGTGCCCATGACATAAATTTCTTAACTGAGAAGTGTCAAGAGCCTTTGGGACATTTGGAATGGGACCCAACCAAACCGGTAATCCCACATTCAACCATGGAATGTACAAAGTGGCCATCAAAGGGACACCAACGTTTCCGAAGAAAGGAAAAGAATAAGAATCCCCTTGTGAATAGGTTCCTTGGTTGGTATCATCAAGAACTTTAGCCATGAATATATTATGCATAGGTTCTCCCTTTGCAGGATTGTTCAAGTCCATAAAAGTCTCACACACTGACTCTGAAGAACCAGTGTTATCAAAACAACGCCTATAAAGAGGTGGCTCCACGTTTCTAAGAGGAAGACTAAAAATTCCTCTCAACCAGTGGAGTGGGCGGTCTACCACCCTAGGTCAGAGACCCAAATCCATGACTGACTAACTCACTATAGAAAACTAGGGAGCATAGAGAACACACTAAAAGTTCCTAAAGGCAAATCAAGCAAACGACTAACTAGTTGAAAGAATAGTTACACCAACCAACACTAGAGCAACTTACCGGTGCAAGTGCAACTCGAATACGGAAGCACCCTCCGGGTATACTCTACAAATCTGTTATCAGACTAATCGGTAGGTGCAGACACTAACAGATCTCCCTAGATCCACCTGGATATAGAACAAAATAGGACAGGACATGACTCTTTCCCTAAGTTTTGACCATTGAATTGGCTAGTAGGAAGGAACAAGTAACATACCTTTATATCGCTTCCTAATGTCTCTGTTGCTCCCGCTTCACTCCGATGTTCTTGTGAGGTCAAGACCAAGACAACACAAACCAACCAAAGTGAAGATAGCAAAATATATTCAACTGTCAACTTATGTGTATGATCAAAGAATTACACAATAAAGTGAGAATAGCTTTATGGGAAAGGGACATGTCGTTGTATCATATTAATTGAAAGTAAATATTACAACATGATTGCCTTGATGTCACAAGCTTCCTTTCTATGTCTCTTGGCTCCAACACACACACTTGCTCAATCATTGCATGAAGAAGATTAAATCCTCTTGATAGACTTGCTAGAGTCTCCAAGCTATTGTTCAAGCTAAGTCCTTCACACAATTCTTTCACCAATTCTCCAATGAATCTTTCTTAACCTTTTCCATGAGAATTCCCTCAATATATAGGAGAGAATGAGATAGTTACTTGGATAAGAATGATCACACAATATCAGGGACTCCAGTACAAGGATAACCATTTGAATGCCAACCCATTCTTCTAGAATATTCCCTTCTAGAAACATCGAGAATTCATCTTTTTCCATGCTTTAGGAAGAGTTCGCACCCTGGCTATTCAACACAGTGAGAGAAGTTTGCACCATGGCTTAAGGCAGCTTGCGAGAATGGATCATTCTCGTACCCAAATATATTAGCAGCCTGTGAACCTTCTTCAAAAATGAGTTTTCTGGGAAGAGATGAAAGTAAATTTTCTCAGGAGAAAGTTCTTATGAAGAGCCTGAGTACACCATCATCAATACATCATCATGACGAACAAAATCATGGGTAATAGAATGCCCCCCAAAGTATGAGGTTGGAACTAGTGACAGCCGAAAGACTTTGTAAGTTGCATGTGTGTGTCGGAAACCAGTAGCACACCTAATCGAAAACCTGCGAACAACCAAGCATCTGGAGAATATCATATATACTAATTCTGAGGTAGGCATTTCCATACTCAGATCATAGACAGATGACATTGTAGACATAGGTCATGGACACCAATCATACACTGTGGATCCACGTCGTCAAAATATAGCATAGCCACCAGGAATACACTGTGGATCTATGCGAGAAATTTCAAGTTAAGACAACATAGCCACGAAACATACACAGTGGATCTATGTGTCGCAAATTATACAGACTCCATCGCAACCTGGAAAAAAAGATTATATCCAGGGTCTTCAATCTCGTCGCCCAAAGTACGACTCTAACCATGTGATTACATGTGTCGAATTCGAACATGGCAGAAACCACTTGATTACCGGTCATTGATGAAATCGTTAACAAGTACGAGGGAAATCACCATTGATGTCAATGACTCCCAAGGTACTCTAGTACAATCCATCGAGTGTGAATAAATGAGTTGAAGTCGAACAGCCGATGGAATCTTTCGATCAAGGGTCAATGATGTAAACCCACTTTCGAAAGAGAGGAAACCTACCATTGAGGCATGCAAGCTCCAAGGTACCAAATAATTTCTAAGTCTTGATTCCAGATAATGAGCTGAAGTCGATGGAACAAAACTCGTCACAGGAGGGCCTTGATGTATCCCCCATCAATGACACGAAATGAGTAACAGATTTTGAAGGTGAAATAGAGTATGATGTAAATTGAACTGGACACAGAGAAGGCTGACACAGAGAGAATGGACAACTGCAGATGGCCGACTCAATAAATGTTTCAGATGGACTTATCTTGAACATATGAACGACACAACCAATGATTTGGCAGCATTGACTCAAAGACGCCATAGGGAATGACCTTGTAGCAAATCGAATGAGAGACAAATGGATTTCCCAAATTGGATTTGAATGATGAATAGGGGGTGTCATGTTCAAGAGCGACACTTACTGCCAATCAATACGAAGATGATAACATATCCCTTTCCCAAATTTTCCCCCACCATTTCTGGTGAGTACCTCTTTATTTTTACGCAAGCTTGAGGAGGATAACATAT